>JANBVN010000202.1:0-54314 GCA_030052785.1 Coniochaeta hoffmannii
TGTTGTTGTTGTTGTTGTTGTTGTTGTTGTTGTTGTTGTTGTTGTTGTTGTTGTTGTTGTTGTTGTTGTTGTTGTTGCCGCTGTCCCTGTGGCTCAGCATAAGGTGCTCGGCCGGGTTCCGGGGCAGGCTAAAGATATACCGCAGCCTCGCGTCGGCCGACGCGTTCGACACGGCGCGCAGGCACTGGGCGCGGACGGCCTCGTCGCTGCTGCCGAGGTTGTCGACGAGCAGGCACGCGAGGTCGAAGACGCGGTTGGCCAGGGTGACGGCCGGCGGAGCGGCGCAGGCGCCCACGACCGTGGCCGGGGGCATGGCGCCGAGCTCCAGGAGGAGGCCCGCGAGGGCGACGACGGCCCGGGCGCGGACCTCGAAGCCTGCCTTGCTGCTGTCGAAGGTGGAGGTGTGGAGCGTGACGAGCGCCAGGAGCGCGGGGAGCCAGTGGTTCAGCACGGCGGTCTTGCCGGCCTGGTCGGTAGACGGGGAGGAGAGGACCTCCCAGAGGTCGACGAGCTTGTCGATCATGGCTGGCACTAGCTGTGGAGGGCGGCCCATGGATCCGCCTCGTATTATAGCGTCGATGACTGACAGGAGGTTTTCCGCCGTCTGTAGTGTCTGTTCCAATGTTGACTCTGCCGGTGGCGGGGTCCGGAGAGAAGGGAGGAGGTCGAGAAATCGCGTCTGGGCCCTGCTCTTTAGGTGGTGGGTAATCTCTGGGCTCAGGGAGGACAGCATGCCTGTCCAGGATGTGTTTTTAGCGTCAATCGCGTTGTCCATGGCCTTGGTAAACAGGTCTAGGTGCGTTTGGACCCGCTCGCCCGCGTCCGGGCTGTTCTGATCTGCCAACGACAGACTCAGTGATATTTTTAGCTGGCAAAACGGGAGAGTGAACTCGTTCGTCAGCTCGAGGACCTGATCGAATGTGACCTGTGTGTCTTGGGCAGCTGTGGGAATGAGCAGTTTCGTCGCCATGCAGTCGATCCAGTGGCCCACGTGAGTGTCTGGACTCCTCAGGGACAGCGCTCTGATAACTCCCGGGCTGTCTCTGAGTACCAGAGAACGCAGCATCCGGATGAGATGCTCTCGCTCAGCCATGTTATCCAACGGCAACGCACCGCTGTCGCCCTTGTCCCGACATAAAGAGTACTCGGCCAGTGCTTGGCGCACAAGTGCGAGTATCTCGTTGGAATTGTCCTTCAATGCTTGATCCTGCATGATGGCGATTCGATAGCACTCCTCTTGAGAGAGCAGATCGTCCGGGACCATCGGCTTCGTCATCATCCCCAGGACTTCTTGACAATAGCGGGTACGGTAGGTGATCTGAACGATCTGTGCCGAGCCCGACGAAGCATTCGCTGCCGATCGGGATGGACCGGCACCCGGAACAGATTGCTCGGCCGATGTTGAGGCCAGGAGCAGAGGGAAGTTGAGACATCCTACGCCCAAGAGCAGCGGAAACATCCGGAGTATGGACGGCCGGTTGGTAATCGAGCGCAAATGGTGTATCCACTTCCCGATCAGAGAGTCGAAATGGTGGCGATCGAATCCTCGCAGTCGGGCCAGCAGGATGCCGTACGGACGTTGCTTCTCGGCATCATGGCCCCACCAGGTATTCAGACGTGTAATAACGGCCTCGAACAGCCTGTTCATTGTTGCGCGATCCAAACTCGTTCCGCTCATGAGGTTCTTCTCGATCTCCTCCTGCAGATCCGCGTCGTCATCTTGGAGCCGGGGACCTAAGCTATCCGACACCGGCGAGCATGCGTCGACGGGATTATTGCGGTCTGTCTGCGCCAAATCTTTCTTCAGCTGGGCGGATATGCCCTGCTTTTCGGGTATTCTGCTTGCCAAACCGGCCAATGACGCGAGCAACGGACGCGCTCCAATGCCCTGCTCTTCGGCAGTGGTCCTGAGGCGCACGTACAAGGTGTCGAACAGACTCCTGGCGGCATCAAGCGCCGCGAAGGTGAGGACATGCCTGCTCACCGTGTCCGCGCACGAGGCCAGGATCTCAACGTTGGATACCGAGGATACTGACTTGAGGACGCCGGCCAGCATGCTGAAGTCCTCTGCGGCTTCAAAGACAGTGCGTATGGAGTTGAATGTGGTGGGCGATATCTCGAGAGGGTGGCCGCTTGCCTTGGCCGCCGACTCGAAATTGGCATCGAGGGTACTCTGCAGCCATGACCCAACGTCTGCCTTCAAGGCGAAACTACTCCGCGCGATGCGCTTGGCCAGCTTGCTGATAGGCAGTGGTTTCCGCGGCAGTGTCGGATCGTCAACATCCAGAGGCATCCCTAGACTATGCTTCAAGCATCTGATGGCCACTTCATGGTCTTGTTCCTCATCCTCCACGTAGTAGCACGCGCGATGGAGCATGTTGGCCCTCAAGCTCCTCTGCGAAGTGCTGAGCGAGTGCGTAGGCAGTTCGACTAGAAGCCGAGTTGCGCAAGGCCCGTCTGGAGACACATCCGCCGGGGCTAGCACCCCACCCCGAGCCATGAGCCACTGGAGGTATCGTGGAATGGAGAAGCGCCCGGATCGTGTGAGTTCGCAGACAAGATGGTAGAGCGCCGTCTTGTCTGCTTGCTTCTCGAGAATATCGGAGTCGAGAAAGTCGAGCACCGCTGAGGTGACATCGACCCCTCGTGTGCTCCAGATTTGTAGTATTCGACTGGTGACAAAGATCTTGGCGGACCCAGGCCGATACACGGACGTGCACCATTCGAGGAGGGTCCGGACGAGGTTCGGCTTGTCCTTCGTGATATCCCAACATGTGCTGGGCAAGTCATCCGGCATTGGATCCTGAAGCGTTGTGTCCAACGTCTTGACCAGAATCTGTCGTGCTGCTGGCGGCGTTTTGTTGCAGGATGCGACCAGTTGCTCGTTTCTGGCGTCGATCAACCTGTATAATTTTTGGCGGTGCTCATCTTCCGGTGGGATAGTCGAGAGAAGCGTGTCTCGATATTTGAACCATGACGTCGATGAGACGAAGCTTGGAGGACTCAGGAGCATCAAGCTCGAGAGGAGGGAGGCCAGACGGGAAGATAGGGGGGAGAGTATGTCCCTGTCGGGGTGATTTTGAATCTGCAGAGGCGGGTTAGCTCTGGTACGCTCATGTAGCCATGCAGGAAGCCATCCGGGCAACGTACCTCGTGGAGGTGATGCAGAAGAACTACGACGAGTTTGCGGGCCGTTCTCCTCAGCCGGAGCATATCCTTCCAGTATATCTGAACAATGAGCACCCAGATAGGGAGCTTCGACTGTGGGCTCTTCTCCAAACTATCCAGGAGCCAATCCAAGTAGTGATCCCGGTCCATGAGATGTTCGGCATAGATATGATTAGTGAGGCGGACGCTGTGGGTTGAAGTTAGCTCAAGGTTCGGACCAAAAGGGGGGGCGAATGCAAGACTCACCAGTAGTTAACCTTTGCCTTCCAGTCCGCGTCGCCAAAAGCTGAGAAGACGGCCTCGACGAACTGTTCGACGCACACAGTCCAGTCCCTGATCCACTTTGCTTCGCCGCCCATGACGAAAGTGCCGTTGACTCCTTTTCTCTTGAAGGCCCTGATGTCGTTGGCGCCGACGCACTTGGCCAACCATATGGCTCGATCGATGGGCACGTTCTTATTCAAGCATTGATCGAGCAGGACCTTTCCCCTGATGCCGTGCGGTATGGTGCGACTCAGCCGCCGAAGGGATATGACGGGGTTCGCCAGATCCTTCAGCCAGATCTCCCGCTTGGTGTCGGTGACGGTCACGCGCGGAGGCGGTTTGAACGTCGACGGGGCGGTGATCTGTCCGTTGTGCCGGCGATTTCCCAGTACATTTGTGAAGATGGTGGACAGTGCGTGGAGGCCGCTCTTATGCTTGAGCATCGGAAAGAGAGCGCCTTTTGCCGACGACGTCTCGCTCGACGCAATCGGGGCCTTGTCAAAGTAGCCGTGCCGTATCACATGTTCGGAAAACTGGTCTTCGGGATGATCGCCGGTCCAAGGATAGAAGTCGGCGTACCCAGTCGTAGCAGCTGCGGTCGCTGTACTCCCGGAGACTCCCTGGGAGCCGGGTTTTGGTAGAACTTCGGGCTTTGCATGTATCTTGAATCGTGGCGCGGCGGCCGGTATTTCGACCGTGTATGGTTTCGGTCGAGCATCTTTCTTGACAATCGTAGCGGTCGCATGAGCCGCAGGAGCCGCAGGAGCCGCCCGGGCCGCAGAGACGGCAAGACGTGGTCGTCGTGGAGGCATCGGCAGGGGCGCCGCATCTCCGTCGGCAGTCGGGGCGTGAGTCGATGCATGGGGGCTCATGTCTCCGAGGTCGGGGGTGTCCATGGCGGGCATCATTCGAGACGGGGTGAAGGGCTTCGAGGACTCGAGGGTGTTCGGAGATTCGCTGATGGCCATCTGGGTGATGGAATCGGACGGGTCGTGGGAGAGCTCGAGCTTGAGGCGGGAACCGCCCCTGCGCTGTTGGGCGGCATACCGACTCTGGCTCTGCGATGCATCGAGGGCGCCAGACTGACTGCCGCCGCCAAAGTCGGGAAAGGCCGTCTCCTTCCGGATCGGAGAGGGCGGTAGATGCTGTTGCGACAGTGTCCGCTGATGCGCCGGCCTCTGGGTCAGGCCGGCCGAGACCGAGGCGCTCAGCGACCTCTGCGGCTGGCGCTGCTGGACGCCCAATGGGGGCCGGGAGGTCATCGTTCGGGCAGGAATGGATGCGCCATGCTCGTGTTGTCGCTTGAAATGATATGCTGTAGAGGCGGCGTGAGGGTCTTGGTCAGTTTAATGCTGATGGGGTCATTGCTGCGATACGGACGACGAGGTTGCTCGCTGAGGTGCTGTTCTTCAGGGACCCTGGTCGCCGCGGCAGGCGGGTGTTCGGAAGGATAAAGAGGCGGCACCCGACGCCTCCAATGCTACCATAGCTGTTCCTGGGCACCCGAACGGGGGACCTTGTCCCACTCAGCCCACACTTTGCACTGGAAGGTACAAACTGGACACTGCGTAAGTCTAGACCTTCCTATTCGTACAGGGGGACCGAATCTCTGACTAAGATCGCGCATTTTGCCTCTCGACTCCCCCTTACGAGCAGCAAACTCTCGGAGACAACTTACCGGCCGCCTAGGGATTACAACTGCCAAGCGGCTACAATGCATTTCACTGGGTACGGCTCATCACCCTTTAATAGCATGTCCATTAACATCTGAGGTCATTGTACAATAAGGATGATGACTACGTAAAGGTTTTCCCCTACCGTGCTACATTTATTGTACGGATGTTTGTGGGTACTTGTGGCCACCTTCTCGGTGTCTTCTCCATCTCCACGGCCACACTTCTGCCAAAGACCCCCAACCACAGCTGGCAAAGACGTAGGGCGCATGCTGTTCGCTGGGCGAATGCTTGGATTTGGAAGCACATCGAAATACGCGGTGGAGGTGTCGATCCTGCGGGAGCGGCCAATGCAGTTGATTCCATGCTGTCGCACACCTCGCCCCGTCTAACCGACCTGGGAGATAAGTCAGACGCAGCTCTCGCGCAGCTCTGTAATCTAGGCGAGATGCTCGTTAAATGGGGCAATCATTGTCTTGGACACAGGGAGCCACGATGCACCAGGACTTCCAGGTTACCTATCAGTCGGGGAGATCAGGACGGACTCGCCGTCAATGTGCGGGGCTGACGGATGAATTCCCGCAGACTTCTACCTTATTGTGAGGTGGTCGATGCGTATCTGATGAGACATCTACAGCACGACTGTGAAGTGCAACTACATTAAGTTAGTACGAAAGGTAGGCAGATTACATGAACTCTACCATCACTCCGGAACCTGTCTGTCTGGTGAGTAATCCCACCGATACTGGACCAATTTTCTCTGACGGGTCTGATCACTGCAGTGCTTTAATCAAACCTTGTACTGTGGCCACTCCATGGTGGAAGACCTTCCTGGGTGGTTGTCCCGGTGGAATGTACGTCGTTAGCTGGGGACAAGCTCAGCTTCCCCGCGCGGAGTCCGTTGATCAACGGCAGGATGAGCACCTATAGATTTCTCTTGAGGCGGTTGTTCGAGAGAGGAGCTCTGGTTCATCGGCACAGCCATAAAACCAAGATCAAGCCGGAACAGAGCATCGAGATGGAACAATTCAAGCTCCCTCTGTGCCGCCGTATAAACCGAGGCTTGGGACCGAGGAATCCAAAGCTACGGAGCCGCCATTGCGCCATTGTAAGCTTCGGCGACGCGACTCGGGACTTGGATCTCCATTATAAACTCACCCGTTAGCCCCGGGGTAGTCCGGGTTCCAGGACCATGACAGAGGGAGTGAGTGATCGGGACATCGCTTTCTGTTTGCCAAGTCTATCTCTCGGATGCTGAGGCAGCACTCCTCTGGAACCGTAGCGCCGGCGGCTGAGCCAGAGGCGCAACAACAGAGTCAAACTCCGTTGGCACCACAGCCGTGCATATCCGACATGCTGAGGACATAAAGTAGCGGGCGATCCAAAACCTCGAGTAGGACCATATGCCGTCATCTTGTGCGGACACATTGCCTTCATCCGACGGTCCCTTTGGATCTCCCCTATCGTGCTCAACAAAACTCAGAGGCCTGCCACTGCGCAGAATCCTAGGCTGCTGCTGTATACACCGTCCATGACGACATGTGCGCCTGCATCAAATGTGCAGCTGTCCACGGGAAGACGCGGCTGTCCCTGGAGCTATTGTCTCCCGTAAAGTTGGGATAGGCCTGCATAACAACGCGTGCCAAGAGGGCAATGAGCCTGAGATACGCTCGCGCACTGGGATCGGGGTGAATAGTAACACTGTGAGCCCCTCGAGTCTCGGAAGAGGACTTGTGACAAAGTCGGACAACGGCCAAGGTCGCCAGGAGGATCGGAAGAGCAGGATATCAGCATGTTAGGGTCTTATTTCCCATTCAAATTCGGCCTCGTGCAGAAGGAAAACAATACGGCGCCAATTCAACCACAGCCTCATCCAGAGCCTTTCCCAAAGCAGCTGACTTCCAATGCAGGTTGAGGAACGAGAACGGGAGAACGAGATGATCGATCAAAAGCGGAGTGGGTCCTGGCACGCCGCGGCTCATCTCGTCAGCCTTGCGCTAGCCTCTCTCCAGCTCTCCAGACCCCAATTGGGTTTGTGGGGGAGGCTTAAGCGGAGGACAAGGACATCACCATCCAACATCAATCGGCCTGCCTACCGCTTTCGCGCAATCAGCCAGCCATCATTCAATTCGATTTCTTTTACTACACACGTCACAACAATGGCCTCCAAAGCAAAGGAAGTCCGCCGCCCGGACCTGAGTTCGTCTTCCTCTCTCCCCGCACCTCCCCCTATCCATCCATTACATATCGGCCCTTGCCCAGCCCCCCATCCACGATCCAGCTAACACATTTCATCCAGTAATCCCCTACCAAGAACCCGCCCCCAGCGGCGACAGCGCCGATTTCAGCTCGACCCTCTCCTCGACCCTCCCCATGGCCGCCATCTTCATGCGCAACCGCTACATCGGCTGGGCCGCCTTCGTCTACAGCGTGCAGAGCTGGCTCGGCGAGAGCGAGGACAGCAGGAAGAATAGCAGCACGCCCGGTTACTTCTCGGTGGGGATGTCGCGTGAGTCTTTGCTCCCTTTGTATCCCTGGAAATGTGTTGGGATGCGATAAAGAAAGGAGAGAGAAAGCTGATGTGGGAAACACAGTGATGTCGCTCATGGTCACGTATCTCCCCCTCTTCCTGCCGCCTCCCCCTACCGCTGGCACGGCGACGGAGGCCTTCCCGCCGCTGCCGTCTCCTTAGGTTGGTGGATCCGGGTTGTCGGTGGGTGTATGATGGATGTGTGTTGGGATTGGAAAGGGCAAGGAAGGCTGCCAGAGGATGCAGTTGGGTGCCCTGATGAGGGTTACGGCGTGGAGCCGACGGTTGCACGCGGCGATGTGGTTGTCTATATTGTACCGTATACCCATTTAATGTCTATATATTGCTCTGGACCTGGCTTTGAGACTGTCTCTGTATTTAAGGTCGATGCTGTATTAAGCCCAGATCTTTTCTCGCGAGGGAAGAGTCTTAGGATGGAAGACGCGCGCTTTGTGTTCAACCGGTTCTTGTCTGACTGTGCTTAGGCACTGCTACCTTTGAGATCATCTTCAAGAATTGTGGTTTACGAACTTTCACCGATGCGTCTCGAGCGATCAGACGACACACACCTGCATAGTCTCCTGCCGACCCAACTGCCCCAGCTACATTGACAGCATCTGAATTCCTGAAGCCGGGGGAGCTTAGCAACATCTGGGGACCATGATGGCTTGAGGGAGAGTTTGTGGCACCAAGGAGACCTACGGGCATCCACGGGGATTTGAGGCCATCTGGCGGGATGTCCAAGACGGCGAATACGAGAGTAAGTGGGTGGAGAACTTACCACGGAACGTCTACTATTTGCAATCTATTGGTGCTCTGGATGAGTCTCTCATACCAAGCTCGCACATGTGCGAGAACATCCAACGTGTGAACACTGAACAGAGCCCACGAGCTGGTCTTAATCTGCACCCCAAAGTCCTCGTTTCACACGGGGTGACCGAGCTTGACACAGACGGTAACCCCGGCCGGCGAAGTGTCTCAGAAATGTCCAGCTGCCCCTGGGTCGATCCTCCCATGCTGAGACACGGCATAAACAGCTTAAGGAGATCCGATAATCTTTGATAATCTCCTGAATTTGTCGGGTCTCTGGCCCGTCCCCAATCCTTTCCTCGAGCCTGGTCTGGGCTGCTGTGATCGTCTGAACTGATCTGTTCGTTTCGATCATGTTATTTCTGGCCTCCTCACTTGGCGGTCATTGGAAGAGTTCAGCAAGGAGCAATGTTTTCAGTTCTATGACGTTCAATTTTTATCCAGACGTGGTCAATCCACCTTGTAAAGAGGCAAGAATACCCGTTACATAACTGGCACCCCCGCTCTCTCTCCAAGATACAAGCAACCGGCAGTCCATTCATTAACGGGTAACATGTGTAAGAAAAAGAAGACACCCAGTAAAATCCCAAGATCAACCCTGTACAAAGCGGCCCTCTCACTCAGCCACAACAAACCCCATCCCCAAAGTAAACCCAAGGGTATCGTCAACGAGTCCCCCCACCCCTTCCATGCTGCTCACCACCATCGTCACTCAGTACGTAGTCCGGGAGTTTCAAGCAGCATTGCAAGCCACCTCCTGGGCATTGCAGTCCTGCACCGTCTGCCCAGCGACCTTGCCCGAGTTGACCGCGTTGGCACACTGGTTGTTCTGCACCGCGCACGCGCGCTGCTTGGCCGCGGCCTCGTTGACGAAGGTGTCGCCGTTGACAGAAAAGGGCCTCGCGCCGCCGACGTTCTCCACGGCCGGGGCCGCGATCCCGCCGATGGCCCCGGCAGCAGTCGCGTCTCCCGTGGCGGCGTTGTTGGCGCGGGTGGCGCCCTTGCCTCCCTTGCCTCCCGCATTTCCGGCCGCTGCGGATGTAGCTGCGGCGGCTGCGGCTGAGGTGGTCGCTGCCGCGGCGTTGTTCGCGGCGCCGGCTCCGTTGCCCTTGCCCTTGCCGTTACCCTTTCCGCCGGCCGCCGCAGCAGCTGATGTAGCGGCGGCATCGGCGGCTGAGGAGGTCGCTGCGGCAGCATTGTTTGCGGCGCCGTTACCCTTGCCCTTGCCGTTTCCCTTTCCGCCAGCAGCCGCGGCCGCGGAAGTAGTAGCTGCGGCAGCAGAGCTGGAAGCAGCAGAGGCAGCCGCGTCGGCTGCACCGGCAGCTGCGCCGTTGCCCTTGCCCTTACCACCCCTGCCGCCTCCGTTGCCACCAGCAGCGGCCGCGGAAGTGGAGGCGGCAGCAGCCGAGCTTGAAGCGGCAGAGGAAGCGGCACCGGCAGCAGCGCCATTGCCCTTGCCGTTACCCTTGCCGTTACCGCCGGCAGCAGCGTTGTTGGTGGCGCCCGCGTTGTTGCCGGCATTGTTGCCATTACCTGCGTTGCCGCCGGCCGTGACAGTGAAGTACTTGCAGTCGTCCTGGGCACCGCGCTGGGCGACGGCCATGAGGACGGGCTGATGGTTGGAGGCACCGGCCATGCTGCAGACACGGTAGTTGCCGGCTGGGAGGCCGCCGGTAACCTCGGTCGTGAGCAGGCCGTTGCCGTTGCCGGCGTCGTTGATGCCCTTGAAGAAGGCAAACTTCTCGCCGTCAAGGGGCTGGGTGGGGTTGAGAGTCGAGCCCGTGTCCTGAACAGTGACGTGCGTGTGGCCGATGATGCGTCCTTGGCCGTCAAGCTGTTGGGGCGCGGTGTAGTAGGTGCTCGTGGCATTGGTGAATGAACCGAGAGCCATGTTGGCGATGTTTACGCTGATGGTGAAGGTCGTCTTCTCTGGAATGGTGTCGAGGTTCTTGGGGTTCGTGATCACAGTGGACACCATCTGCGCTGTTGCGGGGATTTCTCCCATAGCTACCCGGCTGTCAGTCACCATGTTCAAAGAATGCATCTCAGAACATGTTCGTCGTAGACTTACGGATGCCGTTGCAGGAACCGCCTCGGTCCTGAAGGCCGTTGGTGAGTTTCTTGCCTGCGCAGAAGTTGATGAAGTTCGCATTATCGCTGAGCTGAGGTTAGCAACCACCTTTGGGGTTCTGCGGAGGGAACAGGTACGCACGTGGCAGAGTTGACTTGGCCATCAGCAGCCACGTTTCCGTTCTGACCTGTCGACTGTGATCCCGTCTGGAGAGCGTTGGCAGCCAGGCAAGTAGCTGACCCAGCATTGGCGTTTCCAGCATTGCCCGCATTCCCAGCGTTTCCAGCATTGCCAGCGTTCCCAGCATTTCCGCCGTTGTTCTTGCCTCCGTTTCGGTTTTGCCTGCGGGACAGTCTGTTCATAGTCGGTGTGTGATGGACAGAGGCGGCTTCAGCAGCCACAGCCAGACCCATCAGGGCTACCAATGCCGTCTTTACCAACATGCTGAAGATGTTGTGCTAGCGTGTTCTTTTTTTTCTCTTTTTTTATCTTTCGAGTCCTTGCTCGTATAGTATATCCCTCGAGATCTCGGCGTAAGAATCGAATAATATGGCGCGTTCAAAATGGTTCCAGACCGGTAAATCGAAAGAAGTCGGGTGTCGCGAAGGAGTGGTCACAGACAGTGCCGACAAGAAACAAGAGATATCTTGACAGCTTAGTTTCCAAAGAAGGGAACGAATGAATGGAAGACCTGCCGGTGCCGTTGGAAGTGAAGAAACACACGAAAAAAAGGAACGGTAGAAACTTGCACAGCAGACTGAATGGAGGGGGATAAGAAGGGAAAAGAGAGGTGAAGACTGCCCATGATGTTCTTATAACTTGCCAAGAGGAATCAGGCCCATGTCACGGTCGCCAAGCTTTCTGCGACCAGGAAGCCTGCATCATGGTGGCAGGGCCATGTGGATGGGGGCCCCAGGGAGGAACAGGAGACTTGTAAGAGGCTACACTAGGAGCCTCTGTCTCCACGATCTCAAAACGCGAGGCAGGGTGTATAATTTCTCGAGTAGCAACAGGGCCGGGGGCTAGGAGAGAAGGGGGAACAGCCTCAAACCCGTAGTAGAGGGACCAGTGACAAGGACCCTTGTAAGTCCATGATTGACATGGAGAGGAAGGTGGCCGGTTGAGAACCGGGGAGCCACAACAGCGGAAACGGATTCACGAGAGCGATAGTAATTCGTGGAACGCATTGAGATCCATCAGCAAAAGATGCTCACACTATGGCGATCTAAGTGGCTGTGGGGGACTGAACAGCTTGTACCTCGATGCAGCCGGACGAAGTACAGAGGAATGTCGTCCCTCCAGCATCTGGTCCCTTCGTTAAAGGACCGTCGTCTGGGTTAAGTTTGACGTTGATGCGGCTCGAGTCTCGGATCGAGAGTGACCCCTGTCGAGACAAGATCCAGCCAATAGCGGCACTAAGCGCAAAAGCCGATCAATCAAATACGGTTTCGGGAGGAGCATCAGAATTGGCGCTCAGACCCCCACACTCCCAGTGCTTTTGCATTGTCTGGTCCTCGCGGCTCCTTCCTGCGACCGACTACACATGTGTTTTGGTTCCTGAATCCTCTTTTGTTGGTGCACCCTGTGCTCTAGGTATAGGTGATTATTACAGCGCAGTTTGAAGGCCGCTGCCTCCGTTCATTCTGGTCAAGTACCGTCCCATTCGGGGCTTATTGGGCGGGATGACAGCCAGTGCTTTTGGGGCACCCCCCGGCCCTGTAACTGGTACTCGTGCCGCTCAACCGTAGTACTCCTTGGTGGCTAACCGGCGCTGTCGCCGCCTGAATGATCATTTCGTTTACGGCGATCTATAACCCAGAAACCGAGAATTCAACTCTTGTCGGTGCACATGATGCTCATCAGGATCAATGAATCAGAATAGTCGTACCAACTGCTCTCTCTTAAGGCTAGGTGGGCACCCAGAATGATTCTACACTTCAAGCACGGCGCTCTGAACCTATGATGGGTCTTTTGCTGCAGGATGGCGTGGTTCCGGAGAAGACCTCAACGTCCAGCACCGACGCTACGGACCTAGCACTAATTAACCTCGAGTGCCGCTGACAGAAGGTTATTGCAGGAACGGCAAAATCGGCCCATCATGACGCTGAAAGAATCTAGGGATCGCGCTTGAGATGACAGGCACTTTGAAAGCAGTCATTGCTTGACCCTGTCATCATTGTAGGGGTCATCTTGAGACTCTAGCGGGAAGCCAAGACCCTGCAGCGTCTCACCCTCGGGACGGCGACTCCACCCCTGTCGAACGCCACAACACCAGTGCTAGGACCCCAACCCTACAGGGAAGCAGCTTTCGTCTCTTTTCAAGCTTAATCCTGTGCCTGCCTACCCTACTTATTTCTTACAAGCGAGTGGAGGAATAAGGTAATAGGGCATGTCTTCCCGACGTCTCAGCATTCAAGATTTACATCCGCAGATTCTACACGTGTATTGCCACTTATATTCCAGGGCTGCCCACCGACCATCAACCTGTCCGAAGCCCGTGGATGCTGTCATGGGCCACCTACGACTTCGGACGAGCGCTATTTAACTGCTCACGTTTTGTCTGATCTCTGGTACTGGTATAAATAGAAGATCATCAGCCAAGACTATGTAAAGCTAAGCCCTGCAAGACACGCGGCGTCTTGAAGGCTACGCGCCAAGGTCTGCAGGCCAGATTGTTGGCGGAATGGAAGTCCTAGAGAAACAACGATGATACAATGACACTTCAAGAGACAGTCACTGCGGAGAGAAGAACAAAGTTCAGACGAATAACTTGCTCGACCTGGCTCTGCACCCATGGCGCCATCTTGCCCTGTGCCGGGACCGGGCTGCACTGGCCAAAAGAGACTTGGATGCTGAAACACCATCCTCCGAACCCCGGTCACTTCGAGTTTCGGCTTCCAAACTTGAACACTCGCGATCACGTGCGCTCCTCTAGGTTGCAGTGAGAGAGCAAAGACCATACCTTTGCCGCCTGCAATGTTGAAACTTCGTTTTCCGGAGTTGAGACAAACGTGAGATGCTGTCACCCTGGACGGGAACATCGGCACAGGATGCCATAGTGCTCCGCACATTCCATGTAATCAAAAAGGAAGGAGATTTGGACTCGGAGGATCGTCGAAACAAGTCCTCTGGAAGCCTTGAAGGATTTGGCATCGTGGGCTTGAACTCGGGTTTCCACGACGTGATGTTCGCACACGGCAGAGGATCCCCCAAACACCGATCATTGACTCCCGGTGCATGAACCCGACGCCCGGAGACATAGCACGAGGATTTGTATCTATACGCGCCTCCAACCGGCAGGGAAAATCATACATAGCTTGTGCGTCTCAAAATCCTTCTATCCAAGACCAGCTTCTATACCAGGCGCCTGTTGAATGCAAATGGCCAAGATATCTTCAGAGCAACTGTTGCTATCACAAATCATCGCCAAACTCGGCTTCGCTCTCGGCGATGCTCTCCGCAATCAAGTCAAGCCAGGCAGCTAACCGGTAGCCCGCCTTTGCGACCTGCAGCTCGATGACAGGAGCCGCCGCCTCGAAGTACTCCTTACCCAGTTCCTGGCCAACGATGGCCTCTGGTCCTTCCGGCAGAACTGTAACACGTTAATCCCTAGCATGACACAACACGCAAGAGCAGCAGAAGGTAAGCACTCACCATGCGAACAGACAAGAGCATTCCCCTCCCTAGCCCAAGCCATCGCCATCTCCTTTGGCTCCCCAAGCTTCACCCCCTCCAACCAGTCTCCCTTCAGCGCCTCGTACTTCCCCTCCCTTATCCACCCGCCCAGCTCGTCCGCCCACCGCCGCGCCTCAGCATACGGCGCCCTCCTCACACCGCCCACGATCTTCTCGGCGATACTACTATCCCACACGTGGTGCAGGTTCAGCTCCACACCCTCGAACCTGACGCGTATCCCGTTCCCTCCCCGCGCGACGTCCTCCGTGTGCAGCGGCTGGTGTATGTCCCCGACGAAATGCACCACGAACTTGGCCGCCTGCGCGCGCTCCCAGGCCGGCAAGGCCGGATCGAGCAGCCGCGCGGTGTAGTTCCCGATGGCCGTGACGACGCACCCTTCCTCCTTGCAGTCGCGGTCGAAGTCGACGGTGCAGTTAGAGGGCGGGCTGTCGTGCGCGTCGATGAAGTGGAAGGGACCCGTGAAACGGCCCCATTTCGTGTACCGGATCGAGTCGGCCCAGGTGGCGACGCCGGCGAGGTAGGAGGAGGAGTCGTTGCGGAGGAGGGTCTGGAAGTAGGAAGCGGTCTTTGGGGAGACGAAGTCGGAGGCTATGTAGGCGACTGTGATGTGGCCGAAGCCTTGCTCTGGCTGTCAGTCGCTAGCTTCGGACGGCAACGTTGGCTTTGATGTAAGAGTCGGGTGAAACATACCTCCCCACGCTGTTGCCCCCGGTATGGCTGCTACGCCGAAGGCGAGGAAAGATGACTTCATCCTTTCCCCTCCGTTCCTGGTTTATATGCTTGGTTTAGACGTGCTTCACAGAATCAGCTGAGAGCAACAGCTAGATCAGATGAGATCAGATGAGATCAGACGACTCGAGCGTTGGGTAGCGAGCAAGAACACAATTGCAAGACCAAAACAATGCGCAAGAGGATAGACTCGGCCTGTCGGGGGAGATGTTTGTTTTATTCCTATCTCAACCTGTCATGAGGCTCAAGTTGATCACCCTGCAGCAAGTCATGCAGCCCTGCAGCGCTTCTCTGGGCTGGGTTGGCGCGGGAACGCATCCCCTACCAGCGAATCATTCTCAAGGCAGCAGCCCCGCGTGAGACGTCTCGGCTCGGTCTTTAAGAGCTTGAAAGCCACCCACGGTCAGCGGATGGAGCGGCTGACGGTTTGGAGGGAAGTATCCTATGTTGTATTAATCAGAGAGGCATCTAGTCCAATACTCGGGAGATTGTATCGAGATGCGAACGTGTCCTCGGATGCCGGTGCTGGTGAGCCAAACTTTAACTTTCCAGGGTCTCCCCATCGTGCATCTGCATCATATGGCACTCCCCACACATTGCATCACTGCACCTCCCCCGCGCAGGAGCTTATCGGATCGACCAATCATAGTCCCAGAAAAGTGTGAAGAGGCAGGCGACATTGAAGACTTCTAATTGGAGGATCTGTCTTTATCTCTGAGCTAGCACGCGATAAGGACCGGTGACTTCAGCTCTCTCACCGTTCATCCCACCTGATGTGACTCCTCCAGCTGCTCAGCCATTGCGCTAGAGTGACCGATTGACCGTCTTGTATATACCTGTCTGTTTCGGCCAGACAGCGCTGACCTCTGTTCCTCTGTCCGAAGCTCCTTGAAAATACGTCGAATATGGCGGCTCCATTGACCGTCGTGTGGGCGGCGGCGATGCAGCCTCCGTCCATTAACCAGGCCATATCAGGCATCTTTGGGAGCATAAGCCTGACGGCCTGGATATGTCTTCTGGTGCGCGACCACTTAACCCTTCGGTGTCTTAAGAGGCTGAGCTGACCTTTGCACGCTAGCTACCGCAACTAATCGCAAACTACAAAGCCAAGAGCGCAGACGGCCTATCCATGGGCTTCCTCTTCATCTGGCTCTTAGGCGACGTTGCCAACCTCCTAGGTAATCCCACCTCGACCCCTGCACCGCCATCTTTACCACCCGCCTAAAACTCCTCCCAGGCGCCCTCGCAACCTCGCTCGCACCGACAGCGATCGGCCTAGCAGTCTACTTCTGCCTCGCCGACCTCGTCCTAATCGCCCAGTGCACCTACTACAACACCCTCAACGCCCGCCGGCGGTCTCGCGCACACCAACACCACCACCACCACCACCACCATCCCCGCAACCGCGCCTCTTCCTCCTCAGCCGGCAGCAGCACCCTAGCCGACGACACCGCCGCCGCCGATGATGACACACCACCCTCGGAAGCCTCCCCCCTCCTGCGGTCGTCATCCTCGCCGCCGCGCCGCCGCAGCAGCTCCCTCGGCCTCCCCGGCTCGCACCGCAGGCACAGCACCAACACCCGGCAGGAGACCGAGATCTCGCTGTCGCGCATCATAACGGGCGAGGACGACCGGCCCGACCGCCACCCGTGGCTGAACAACGCGCTGAGCCTCGCGGCCGTGTGGGTCGTCGGCGTGGCGGGCTGGTTCGTCAGCTACAAGATGGGGGCGTGGGACGTGGACTCCGGCCTGCCGGACGAGCGGGGAGGGGAGGGCACGACGACGACGAGTAGAATCGGGTTGGCGTTGGGGTATTTTAGTGCTGTTGCTTACCTCTGGTGAGTTCGGCGTCTTGTTGCGCTTTTGTGAAAGAAGGTTGTTGCTAACTGGTGTGGTATAGTGCGCGGGTACCGCAGATTATCAAGAATTACAGGGAGAAGTCGTGCGAGGGGCTGGCGCTGCTGTTCTTCCTCTTGTCGCTGACGGGGAATTTCACGTACGGCGCCAGTCTGATCGCGTACTCGCAGAAGAAGCAGTATATCCTGACCGCCCTGCCGTGGCTTCTCGGGTCGCTGGGCACGATTGTCGAGGATGTGGTCATCTTTGTGCAGTTCAGGCTGTACTCCCCTTCGAGGCAGGCAAAACCTAGGGTTGATGGGGAGGAGGCTTGTCACTAGGGGGCGGACGGTACGTGAATACTGATGGAAAGTTGTTGCGTAGGAAGATGGTAATGAGCGTGTTTCAGCTCGTTTGGCGTGGTTTCAGTCAATCTTCCGAGGGGATTGCATCTTTGGGAGTACGGCTAGCATTCTAGGACCGGTTGCATTATTCATAGGCGGATGCCGGCAGCGAGTGATCGAACGAAATGTTGCAACGGTATGAGGCGATATCATCTACAGCAAGCATCGATAGATGGTATTTGAGGGGTGCCGAGAACGTGACGATTCTTCATCACGACCTCATCATGCTGTCATTGGTAGTTTGCTGCGGCTTCGCATTCGTGAAGGTCCGGATCTTATACGGACTCAACGCCGGGGAGGCAAAGATACTCGTGTTTGCAGGATGTTATCACAACATATCGAGGCAGGTAATCTCGGCTACTCGATCGTACCCTCCTCTGTGCCCTTGCAGTTGCCTTCGTGCGCGCCTTGGCTGGTGAATGGCTGGGGCGTTGCGCCATCGAACAATGGGAAAAGGAGGTCTCATAAACGGCCAGACACTAAGCCCAGGGCATGCAGTCCTGAAGAGGTATCTGTCTGGTGCACTAGTTCTTACGCTGGTTATACTGCGAGCTCTGCGATCGTGCCCCCGCAAAACAAAGTGTTCAGCCCCATGGCAGTCGCCTTCTCCAGACTGCGTGCGTCTATCCTGCCGATGCTGCTATAGTGCGGCATTATCTTCCTCCAAGGTAGGAGAGAACGAAGTGAGGTCTGCACATGGCCTACAGCGAACCAAGATTCGCCGTCACGATATATGCAATTACGGTGTCCTCCTTGTGCTGACTCCAGAAACCGATACTCAAGGGAACATCAGCCGGCGACCCAGGTTCCATACTCGTGCCCAGTAGTTATCTTCAAAACAAATGTACTAAGCCAGCGCAATTGGTGAAGAAGAACCTGCGAGGTATGGCTTGGTGTACCTCTTGGTGGTTAAGAGGCAGACAGTAACATGTCAAGGGCACAATACCAACCCGAACACGGTGAGTTTCGTGGCGTCCTCCCACAGAAACAGCGGGAGCAGTATTTTTTTTTGGAATAATTATCGCGAGTTGCGACGAGTTGCTGTGTAAGTTGCATGACATGCACGGTTGCCAAGACAACAGTGCTACATGTGTGAGTAAACAAACCCCTGACACTACAGCCCGTACGATCTGGTTAGCCGCTTCACCATGTTCGTAGACTGAACGGGTAAACGATAGAGAAAGCGAGGGTGGACAGGACAGGAACAGGATGTTCAGAAGGGAAGTTCCACTCAGTCACAACCAATAGCTCGGGGACCGTGGTCATCCCAACTTCCAAGTGTGCATTTGTGTGCCTGGCTCCGCGCGAGGTGATGGCGTGTCTTGACGGCCCAGCAAATATTTGCCGATATTGGCCAGCTGTTTTTGGGTTTGACAACATCAGACGAACTCTCCCTCTCAGCAATAGACAGGCTACGGGCTGAACTTGGTTGACATTGGTATTCTACTCTGTGGTCATACTCCATTTGCTTACCTTGAACGCCAGACCGATACGTATCGACTTGGAGCCGCCAAGTCCTGAGGTTGCTTTGCACATGCAGCAGTCCCAGTCGGAAACAAAGTGTCTGACAATCTCCACACCGGACTTGCAGTAAGACAGAGATAGCACAAATCAGGATGCCCCTAGTCTCCTCTGCCACGGTCTGTGTGAACGAGGATTATTTGTCACACCCGTGTTCTTGACGGCATCGCCCCCCTACGGATCGTCAAATACTCATCCTCTTCCTGATTGGCCAACCAACAGCCCATTGCTGAAACGACCGCACATGAGCAGCGGCTTGCATTAGAAAGTCTCGTCAACAGTACCAAGGTGCTACCGACGACCGCTGTGGCTCTTGAGTAAAAGATTCTATGTTTGTGTTCACGCAATTTCCAGATCTTGATCGGAGGCATCAAACCATCATCAGATCCCAGCTGTGCTGTTTGCGCCTGAGATAGCTTCGGATAGGAGCTGCTCATCATATACCCTGCCCTACTTTCCTGGTTTCGGTTCTAAGTCTAGTACAATCAGTCAAACTCCTGTTGGAGCCGTTGAGTGGAGCGTAGACAAGTTCTCCCCGTGACTTGCGATCTTTCAAACGATCTTTCTGTCCCTCAAAAATGACGAGAAAATGGATGACCGCGGAAACCTGAGACATCCGGCTTTGATATCCATCGAGAGATCGCGAGCACCTGATTTTGCTGGGTTAGCTGCGGGGCTGAGTCCCTGGGGTAATGGCGTTGAGAGTCCCGTGCTGAACGCCTAGAATGAGGAAGTCAGGTTCGCGTCCAATTAGCTGCCTTGTGCATGCGGTCTAGACCCGAGTCTGGTGCTCTCTCCGATTACGCCATATACACAAGGCGTCTCGTGCTGCGAACGGAGTTGTGCGCCATTACCTCGCCATACCACTGGATTGTTAGGGTTTGTGCGGAGCATGGATCTGACTTGCTGGCATATCCCAGGCTTTCGGAGCATTACATACAAATTTCCAACCTTAACTAAATTTAGCGGCGGGACGGGCCTCTTAGACCAATGCAGACCAACTGTTCGGCAGTCCCCCCACTTTTCAGACAGTCCCTTAAGCGGCTAGACTCGGCGACCACGAGTCATACCAAGAAGAAAATTCTCTTGGGCCGAAGCACGCAATCGCGATGGCATCATCGGATTCCACAATGGAGACGACGACATGACTTGGAATAATAAGGGCCGTTGCCTTTGCAGGGAGGCTCCAATGCTCTCCGCACAGCTTCTGTCCCAGTTCGAGGTTGTGGCGAGCACGGTACAAAGATCAACAAACCAGAACAACACAGGCGGGCTGCGACTTGAAAGGCTCAAAGCTTGACGTCAGTTGTACCTGTCTAGCAAGGCGGATCCTTCACACCTTGGGTACCTCATTCTCCTGTCAATTGTGGCAGATCCGGCTTTCCCACGTTGAGTGCGAGCTGCCAACGGTTCGAGATGTCCAAGTTCTTCTCTTCGAGAGTCAAGGCGGTCTCGGACGGCAGCGGAGAAGGTACCAAGCAGTACACAGAAGGTCTCCCAGCTGCGGACAATGAGAGCGGCGTTGGTAAGTGCTAAAGCCCGTTTCCATCGCTTTATGCTTAGTTCATTGCGGCTCATGCTCGTCAACAGGCTCCATCCGCGCCGCCCAAGAGGCCAAGAGACAGATAGGAGTATGGACGGCAATCTTCCTCATCTTCAACCGTATCGTCGGAACTGGTATCTTCGCCACACCTGGAACCATACTAGCATTGTGCGGCAGTGTCGGGTTGAGTCTCTTTGTCTGGGTTGCCGGTATGCTGATAGCATTAGCCGGCACCATGGTCTATTTGGAATGGGGAACGGCAATCCCGAAGAACGGAGGCGAGAAGAACTACCTCGAGTATGTGTATCGGAGGCCAAAGTTCCTGGCCACGTGCATGTACACATGGTATGTCCTTCTTCTCGGCTGGGCCAGCGGTAACTCGGTCATCTTCGGCGAGTACATCCTCCATGCCGCCAACGTCGAGGTCACCCGGTGGAACCAGCGTGGCATCGGGCTGGCCTGCATCACCTTCGCCTTTTTGATCCACGGTTGCGCTCTGAAATGGGGACTTCGGCTGCAAAACCTACTCGGCTGCATCAAGCTCTTTATCATCATTATCATTGTCATTGCGGGCTTCGTTGCCCTCGGAGGCCATGTCAAGCTGGACGAGAAGCCGGACAACTTCGTCAACGCGTTTGAGGGTACGACAGGCAGTGCATATGGTGTTGTCACGGCGCTCTACAACGTCATCTGGTCCTATATCGGCTACAGCAACGCCAACTACGCCCTCAGCGAGACAAAGAACCCGGTCCGGACGCTCAAGATCGCTGCCCCGCTGGCCATTGGTCTAGTCTCGGTCCTGTACATGCTGGTCAACGTGGCCTACTTCGCAGGCGTGCCCAAGGAGGAGATCCTATCGTCTAAGAGACTCGTGGCCGCATCCTTCTTCCGGAACGTCATGGGTAACACCGCCGAACGCGCCCTCTCCGTCTTTGTCGCCCTCTCGGCCCTGGGCAACGTCCTCAGCGTCATCTTCTCCCAGGGACGCCTCGTCCAAGAACTCGGGAGGGAGGGCCTGCTGCCCTTCTCTCGCCTCTGGGCGAGCAATCGGCCTTTCAATGCGCCACTTGCCGGTCTGTTCGAACACTGGGCCGTCTCGGTCATCACCATGCTTGCACCCCCGCCTGGCGACGCGTACAACTTCATCCTCAACCTCATCTCCTACCCGCTGGCCATCGTCAACTCCTTCGTCGCCGGCGGTCTGCTGTACCTCTACATCTACCGCGTCAAGTGGCAGTGGAACCCGCCCATTAGCGCCACCATGCCCGTCGTCATCTTCTTCCTGCTCAGCAACATCTACCTCGTGGTCGCCCCCTTCGTGCCGCCAGAGGGCGACGATAACGTCTACGAATCACTGCCATACTGGCTGCATTGCGTCGTCGGCTTTGGAATCATCTTCGCTGGCGGAGTATGGTGGCTGATCTGGGCTGTCATCATGCCCAAGATTGGAAAATACGAGCTGGTCAGGGAGACTGTTGTTGACGACATCGACGGATGGGAGAGGAGTCTATTCGTTAGGAGACCGGTGGCCAAGTTATAGCATGGCTGGGTAGCGAGACGGTGCTAAGATGCCGATGGTTGCCGAGCGATTGTTTTAATACTTTATGTTGTACACTCATGTTTAGCTCGATGATACCAACTTGTCTTGAATTGTTCTTTTCACCCGCTATATGTATTCCTATTCCCATTCAACATTGGGTTACATGAGTATCGGATTGAATTCTTGACGCTGCTCATTATCTTGGGACTCAAGCTAGACCCTTGTCCTTGGCTTTTTGCCATCTATGACTCCATCTGTTAATTACGCCAGAAATAACGGGTCCAAAGTCCACTACGGATGCAAAGAACCGGCCGCCATCATCGGATCCGTGAGCCTCTTCTTCTCCTTCTACACTTCCGTCAACCCTCTCAGATTCGTGGAAGCGCCTCCAGGGCCCCACCAACAACTCTCGACCCGTCCACCTTCAGCCAGTGGCTCGGCACACATGCGGCTTACTCTGGGCTGCCCTGCTGTGGATTGACGTGCTAACCGGGGCTGGTGCTTGCAGTGCACACTTCGATTGTTCTATTCGACGTGCAAGACTGCGGACACCTGGTCACAACTAGGGCGGAGAGCCTTAAACTGGAGGGTCTGAAGCCGGACACCGTCACATTCGTTAGGTCTTCTCCCGGTGGTTAGACGCCAGACCATTAACAGTGCTCCAACAAATGGCTTTCCGGGCAGAATAACGTTGCTTAAAAGGCCACGAAGCTCTGCGGCTTCAACCTGTATGACCGGTGGCGTATGTTAGATGCAAGCATAGGACCCTTTACGTCCAGTGCTCATCCTTCTACATAACCTAGAAGAACTCACGAGGTGGACAAGATGAGCAAGAAGGAGACTGGATTCATGACGATATCCCCACTGCTTCCCCAACTGTACAATCGTCGTGCCGTGTGAAAGCCGGAGTGATGGAATCTTACAATGCCACAAGGACTCATGATGATACATCGTGTCGAATCCTCAATTCATCCACTAACGTAACAACTCACCTGTGATTTAGGTCGATTGGGCTACCATCTTACAACGCGTGGTGCGGTGTCTCTATAAAACCCGCGGTCTGGGCCGTATCTTCCCCCGTAAGCTTCACAGCACACAGCGAACTTGAAAACACCTCGAACATAAAACATAACAACAGTACGCAGTAATACAAAATCCAAGACAACATCACAACGCTCAATCCTGCGATTACCTCGCCACTTATCTTACCTGACTGAGCTCCACTAACCTTCTCTATTTACTCTTTGTCGACATGTAAGTTAAGCCTCTCAACCATCCTCAGCTCTCAAGAAACTTATAGTATCGGTGCGTGGAAGCTAACCTTTGTTGTTTCAGCCGGTACACCATCATGTGTTGGAGTTGGGACCATCACCACCATAGGTGTGCTCACACTGTCTTTGTAGAAACAAAGTTGTGCCCTAAGGAGTGCGGAAAATATAAGACGATGACGCCCAAAGTCACAAACAAGCGTGAATGTTGGAGAGAGGGCTGTGAATTCTATGGCTCGAAAGGAAATCCATAAGATGGTATTGAGCCCGAGAGGTCAAGACATTCTGTTATCTCAGGATTGGTCCACATCTCAGAAGTTTGATGGAAGGGATCAACAGGAGCAGGAGCTCGGTCCCGAGTATCTAGCCTCTATCGCGAATTTTGGAGTCGGTCGACGGTAGCTAGATAATCAAGCTAAAGTAATAACCCACAGCTTACATGTTGACCCTTGAACCTCTCTCAGCGCCCCGTGAGACGCACATGTATAAGTATTAACGGCGGTCATCGTGACCCATTCATCATAAGCCATTCTTCAGGATCATAGCAGCTGTCTTTAGTCGCCTGCTTGCTTCATCAAGCAATTCCCAGCCTGATCCTGAAAGGGCCTGGTCCACCACTCCCAGAAGTCCGATGACTCGATTGCGGCCGATCTTGATTTGTTGTAAATGTCGAGCAGAGTCCTGAGGCGACTTGACCGTGGCTGGGAACACGTGGTTCAGGTACGTCCGCGCATCTTCAGCCAGAGCGGACTCTTGCCGAGTGGATGCACCGTCTACGTCTTGGTCTCGACATCGAACGGGGTCGTACGGTTCCGCTGGCGCGGTGGGGTTCGGCGGGTATGCCAGGTGCGTCGGCCATGGTTTCAAGGGACCATCCCGCTGGAGGCCGTAAGCCCATATGACCATGGTGGCGGAAAACAACGCCCAGCTTCTATTTGGTAGCTTTTCGTACGAGGCTTCGTAACGCGGTCCTGCTTCCCTGCGTCTGCTTTGCGAGTCCGGGTTCCCCGAGAGCACCTCGGTGGGGTCTTGGCAATCGGGAATAGGGAAGAGTATTAGTCGGATCAGCTCCAGAGCGTGATAAAAGGCGTGTATAGCCCCCGAGGAATCAGCCCAGCGTGCCACTTTCTCCTTCATCATTCGCTTCTCGAAGGGAGACACTAACCTGCCAAGTATCTTGCTCGCACCAGCCACGACGCTCAGTTCCGGCATTGTAATGTAGATGTTTATGTTCCCAAGGTGGTACAGAACAAGATTCAAGGCGAGGTCGTTTCCGCCGCCGTTGATATTCTCCTCCGAAAGGGAGTATCTGCGCCAGTCAAGGCCGGCTCCACGGAGGTGTTCCAGATTGCTTTCATATTCCGCCTTCCACCACTCTAGTGCCTTGATCAACTTCGGCTGCCACTTGTCTGATGAGTTAGGCACTAGATCGCTCTCTAGGCTCGATGTGAGGAGGTCCCGTTGCTGCATGTGTCCGACAATGGATAGCAGCCCAGAGAGCAAGACCAGCCAGCCGAACACGTTGGTCCGACATGGTTGGCGCTTGAACATCTTCCTCAGCGCTTCTAGAAAGGAGGGATGCTTGACGCCGCTCGCATACAAGCTCGACTCCACAGCGCCGATTTCACCGGGCGAGTGCGACGACCAAAGGTGACGGTCGCAAGGCAGGAACAAATGCATCTCATGGAATACCAGTGTTTGGCTGTTCCCAAACATGACAGAATGGGAAATGTCGAGGACGAAGGCGGTGAATGCTGCACGTCGAATGGCTTCTTGTACAATCCAGTACTCCCACCAGGACTCGGGTCTTGAAGTAGAGGGCTTTTCCTGTGCAAAAAACCCGACGCTCAGTTCCGGCTTGGTAGCGCCAGGGTTGGTCGTTCCTGGAGGTGGTGTTTTTGGGCTCCTCGGCACCTGTCTTCCAAAGAGCGTGCTGCTTTGGCGCATTAGGTTTAGCGTCGTTGGGTAGAACACAAGTGTTCGATCGTGCAGAGACGTAGAAGCTAGGAGCTTGTCGTGGAATTCCAGGAGTAAGAGGGTCTGGAACACCCAGAGTCGACCTGGGGAGCTGGCGTCGACATGCAACAGAACATGTCCTCGCAGATTCCAAGCCATCAGGTTGGTAAACTTCATACCTCGGTGTTCAGATCCTTTTTGCCGCGTAAGCATCGATGATCCTAGGATCAAGACGGCCATGAGGAGATATGGATGTGCGGCATCCGGAGAAAACGTTGGGTAGTGGAGAAGTGGTAGGTATTCGTGAAAATGTTTCCAGTATGACTTGAGATACAGCTGCATAGAGGAGATGCCCAATGGGTGATTCTCATCCTCGAAGTTGACCGGTAAGGTTCTACCGGGACTTGCAGCTGTGTCGAGAAGCTTTCCACTAATCAGACTGATTAGATGCTCCCACTTTTCTCTGGACAGAGTGTCGTCTCTTTGACCTGTCCTGTCGGATGGTTCCTGGGCCTGGGCCATACTTGGGCTGGCGGCAAGATTCCACAAGGGCATTGTGTTGTAGTTGCTCATTGGTATGTCTCCTTGATGGTACTCAGTGTTGAATCCGAGATCCAAAGGATTCAGTTGTCCTTGGACCCCTGAATAACCTTCAAAAAGCCAGGCAGCGAACTCATCCAAACTGGAATGCGACGGGCTACTCGAGTCATCAAGGCCAACAACAGTGGGCAGCTCGTTGTGTGATATCAATGGAAGCGCATCTTGCGGAAGCGCGCTGTGTCCTCGCATATTGGGTTGCATTGAGAGCGTTTCCTGCGGAGTAAAGACCCCGCCTTGAGCATTCGAGAGGTCATTATAAGCTACCGTGAGACTGATCGGTTCGTTGTTCAGCGGATATATGTCAATGTCAGACAGGCTTGCTGCCGCGGGAACTGAGAGTGAGTTTGTCTGAGCTGCCTGCATAGAGGCACTATCATTGGCAGTTGCACTTCCATTTTGTCGAGATATGGACGGTGTTGTGTTATGTTGCTCCGAAGAAAGGGGCTGTGCTTGCTGTTGTTCATGCCGTGATCTGTGCCTCGCGAACAAATCTTTCCGCACAAATGACAATGTGCAGCCCTCCACTGGGCATAAGAAGAGTTGTTTGGGCACATCTGAGACACTGTTAGTAGGTATCGTAGATTGTCAGGAGCCACTCCATGGTCACCCACGGTTGAGCTGATGCCGTTCGAGATGTTCGGCGCGGGAGTAGTATTTGCCACAGCCACGATAGGTACATTCAAACCTCCTGCCGGTAGGTCGTGGTCTCCGCAATCTGCGGCGGTTCTCCCCAACCGGCGATGTTCCGTCCGGGTCACTCATTCTCCGATTATTTGGGAGCATCCGAGGCACTGGGAACCAAAGACGGGGGCGCGTAGAACATCGAAGACAGAAGTGCCTCTGCCCCCAATTCAGCGTTGTATAAGGCGACACCACACTTATAGATGGAATTGGGGGCGGGGTCACCTTGGATGTTCGAGATTGGGGGCTAGCTCCCCCCGCGTTTCTCCGCATGCTCAAGCTCTCACATGGTCTGGGGTTAACGCTGTTTGAATTGGGCGTTGGAGCAGGATCATCGGCGGCATGGCAATGCCTATTCGTGGAAATATGAGCCATCGGTAATAGCCAGGGCTCCAATGGTGATTGGGGTTTACACTAAAGGTCCGCTGGTTTTATGGATTTGGAACTCCGGGCAAGTCGCAAGCCAGTCTGGCGATGTGAGAGAGGGCTCCCGGGCTCCGTCTTGTAGGTATAGGGTTACATTCTCCCTTTCTCCCTTGATCATTTTGAGGAAACTGGCAAGGACAAGGATCTGGTCTTCACAACTTGACATACTGGAAGACGCCATGCTCAAAGCCATCGAGTGTGATTGGACAATTAGCCAAGCATTCCCTCGAGGCCCATAAAAACTTTTCTTCACATTTGCAGTGCTGATTTCGAGTCAGCTCGCGAGGTCGTTGTGATTGCAAGTGCAAAATGCATTGGATACCATAACTCCCATTACCACTGCCTCTGGATCAGAAGCTAGACCGTCTCACAATGAGAGGCCCGCATGTTCTTCTCGTAGACCTCGTCCGGCTCAGTGTTCTCGCTCCCGTCAATCGCGCCCAATTTGCGGCCTTTCTTCTCTGGACCCAGGAAAGCAAGCAGGATAACAAGCGCAAAGCATGCTCCCTCAAAAGCGCAGATGACGATTGCATAATTGTATCTCTTCACACCTTTTGCTGTGGGCGCCAGGGGGTAGTACTTCTCGCCGACCGCAGCCTGGATGGTTGCGGCAGGACTGGATGCAAGGTTGCCCAGCTGATACGCGGTGCCGACAATGAATGCCCGGAGATAGTCTGGCGACAGTTCGACGAGATACGAGGGTATGACGCCAAAAGCACCCTGCATGAAAAACTGGAGGAAGAACGCCGGTGCAATGACCGCCTCGGAAGAGACGAAGGTATAGGGGTAGAGTAGCGCACCGGCCACAAGGCACGAGGTCATGATGGTAAGACGACGACCGAAGATTTCGGAAAGATGGCCGACTACAATAGCTCCGCTCATCGCCCCTAAATTGGCGAACACCTGGACAATGGTGAGTCTGTTCGCCGTGAACTGGTATTGGTTGAGAAGCATGGTCGGGTAGAAATCTTGTGATCCGTGCGCCTGGTTCACTTGTGAGCGGACAGCCTAGCAAAACCTGCGATTCGGACTTACCATGAAGTTGAATCCGATCATGAGAGCAACCATGTAAACGACGGTTAGCCAATTCCGCACAATGGCAGACTTGGCCTCCCAAAGGAACCTTGAAATGGAATTCCGAGTAGCGGCAGCGATCTCTGCTTCACGCCAGCTCCGATT
This sequence comes from Coniochaeta hoffmannii, assembly GCA_030052785.1. NCBI lineage: Eukaryota > Fungi > Ascomycota > Sordariomycetes > Coniochaetales > Coniochaetaceae > Coniochaeta > Coniochaeta hoffmannii. The sequence goes on from JANBVN010000202.1 coordinate 27,896, forward strand.
CTCCGGCAACATCATTCGGAAAACGATGATCAGGATGGGAGGGCAAGCACCGAACCAGTACAGCGGCCGCCACCCGTGAGGTGTCGTGTCGACAAGGGCGCGGGAGAATGCAGTTGCCAGGAGATAACCAGCCGGGTACCCTGCCTGGAACAGCCCGGAAAGTACACCTCGGGCCTTTGGCGGAGAGTCTTCGAGAGCGGTTGAAGCTGCGTTGCCGTAGAGTCCTCCCATGGCAATCCCGAAGAGCGCACGACATGCGAGGAATTGTTTGTAGGTCTTGCAGAATCCGGTTGCGAGCTCAAGAACAATGAAGAGGACATTGTTCCAGATGAACGGCCATTTGCGTCCGGAGCGATCAGACCAGAGACCGAAGGTAAACGAACCGACAGATCGAAGCATAAGAACCAGGGTGATTCCCCATGTGATCTCCGAATTCGATTTCTGGAAGTCTTTCGCCAGCTGGGTCACAGTCAAACTAACTGTGAAGAAATCAAATGCATCCCAGACCCAGCCACACCAAGCAACCTATACTCCCATGAGCTAATGTGGACTACAACCATGCAAAGCCCAAGGAATAACTTACGGCAAAAAAGGCCCACTGCTCTCTGTTAAGAAATCCCAGCTGTTTGATGGGATTTCCAGCTGGTGTCATTGGCGGCTTCAGGCTGGTGATTCGAGTGGTGAGGTATTCTGCGACAGTCATCTTACTGTCCGAACAAAGGGGTTCCCCAACCCGCTCGGTGTGGACTTCTGAGCCCTTGGTAATAGACTCCATTGTGGAAGTAAATTATACCAGGTAAAGTGACCCAGGAAAGAAGGTGACACAGAGTGTGCGCTCCACGTTGCGAAGGGTGTAAGGGTTATATATCATATACCAATGTGCACCATCGAACCTACCATGCCACAAAATGTCGTGAAACTAAGCACTTACTCGAAGCCAAACCAGAACTACCCCAGATTCTGCGTCGTTGTAAAAACTCCGCGTTCCCCGCAAAGCCCATGATTACCCCCTACATTGGCATGCGCCAGGTTGGGGGCACCAGACTTGGGGGTTCCCGCCGGCTTACAACCGTTTAGGATTAGCGGACTCGCGGCACCGGTGATGGACACTCCGAACCCACGTACAAGACAACAGGGTTCTCAAGGGCATATATGACTGAGAACATTGGACTAGACAAACAATCAAGTGCCGACCGACGACATCATCACCTACGAAAATGACGGAGCTACCCCTTGAAGGGGCGCAAACCCCAGACGTTCCCTCTCTCGATCTCTTCTCCTTGGAAGGCAAGAATATTTTGATCACTGGTGGATCGAGAGGCATTGGCGCAGCGATGGCCATTGCTCTTGCACAAGCGGGCGCATCCATCTGCCTGGCGCAAAACAACACCTCAAATACATCCACGGCCAATGCGATAACAAAGCTCGGTCGTAAGGCGACAATCCTTCCTTGCAATCTAAAGGACATTGAGCAAGCAAAGGCAATATTCGGCCAGGCCCTTGCGGTTATGGACGATCGGATCGACGTCCTGGTGAACTGTGGTGGCCTCCTCCAACGGAAAGATTCCACGGATATCACCGAAGAGGACTGGGATAATGTATGTCCTGTCGACCACGTCTCTGAGCTTCGCTAACAAGACGGCTTGCAATAGATTCTCGATGTCAACCTGAAGGCGCTGTTCTTCATCTGTCAAGCTGCCGGTCGCCACATGATTCCCCGTAGACAGGGGAAAATCCTCAACGTTGCCTCCCTAAACTCCTTCATCGGCGGTGACCGCGTCGCCACATATGCGGCCTCTAAGGGTGGCGTCACTCAGATCACGAAGGCTTTGAGCAACGAGTGGGCTAAGTACAATATCCAAGTGAACGCCATAGCGCCTGGTTCTGTTGCCACTGACATGTGAGTTTGTCGAGCTATATGAAGTAACTTCCACTAAACCTTGGCAGTAACACGGATCTGAGATCTGATCCTGGGCAATATGCCGCGAGAGTTGCTCGTTGCCCTTCGAAAAGATGGGGCAGGCCAGCAGATTTTGCAGGGCCGACTGTTTTCCTCTGCAGTGATGCAAGTCAGTACATCACTGGCGAGGTTCTTGTTATAGATGGTGGTCAGATGGCAAGCTAAATGTTGTCTTGAACTACGTTCTCCTTACACGTAATCCTAGAGACATCACTTCTCGATCTAGAGTTGGAAACCTAGAGAGATAGACTTTCCATATAGAAAGGTAGATCTTAGCTCGTTGATAGTATGAGTAGCTAAAATTCATCAACGTCTTATCCATGACTTGTCTTGTCGAATTTTTCCACCGGGATGGTTTCAGTCCTTGGATTGCGAGATTCCTGTTATCTGCAAGTCAAGTAATCCATTGTGATAGTCCGTTCCATGCGGAAGGCCAAATTCTTTCACATCACGTCAAGGTCGTTACCCGCTATGGAATATGTGTACAGAGTCAACAGTATTGCCCCTTCAATTTCTTCTACGTACACATCATCCCTACGCCGCAGAGTCTATTGTAGTGGCTCCACGTCCACCCACGCCCTCTTTTTCCAACTCTTCTCAGCGAGTTCCGTCAGTTGAACCCCTTTCGCTCCTTCGAGCAATGTCCAGGCAAAGGGTTCGTCATTGACCACATGCTTCAGGAACAACTCCCACTGAACTTTGAAGGCATTGTCGAACACCTGCCAATCTGGAGCACGAGACCAGCTCTCCAAAAACTTGATTGGAGACTCAATGTCTGGATTCCACGTCGGCCGAGGCGTCTGACTTTCGTGTTGAACCTTGCAATCCCTGATTTTGCGTCAGTACATTCACGTTACTCGGGACGGGCGGGACCTGTATGTACCTCAAACCAGCGACTGCGCTGCCTTTTGTGCCGTCAACTTGGATGGTGAGTAGTTCATCGCGGTTCACACGAGTAGTCCAAGAAGAATTGAAATGGATAACCACGCCGTTCGTCAACTCAAAAGTCGCATACGCGGAATCATCCGCCGTACACTTGTAGACCTTGCCCTCCTCGTCCACACGCTCCTTCACATGCGTCGCACCGAGACAAGTAAGGGACTTGATGTCGCCGAAGAGGTTCTGGATGACGTACTGCCAGTGGCAAAGCATGTCGGAGATGATACCGCCATCCTCCTCCTTCTTGTAATTCCAACTCGGACGCTGGGGCGCAACCGGTCCCTTTCCATCGAACACCCAGTACCCGAACTCGCCGCGGACAGACAGAATCTCGCCGAAGAAGCCTGTCTCAATGAGGGACTTCAGCTTAACAAGACCGGGAAGCCACAGCTTGTCCTGAACAACACCATTCTTCACGCCCGCAGCTCTAGCAGTCTGGTACAGATCCAGAGCACCCGCCGAATCGACCGCCGTGGGCTTCTCACAGTAGACATGCTTTCCCTTGGCTATAGCTTTCTTCACGGCGTCGATCCTCCTACCAGTAGTCTGTGCGTCGAAGTAAATGATGTTCGCGGGCTCGTCCAATGCGGCATCAAGATCGGTGGTCCACTTCTCGATGCCTTGAGCCGTAGCAAGCTCCTGGAGCTTGGAAGGGTTGCGACCGACAAGGACTGGTTCCGGGATGATCGTGTCGCCGTTGGCGGCTTTGACGCCGCCCTGTTTCCGGATGGCGCATATTGAGCGGATCAGATGTTGGTTGGTGCCCATACGTCCAGTGACGCCGTTCATGACAATGCCGACATGGTGGGTGTTTGGGGTCTCCATCTTGAGTGGTTGAGCGATAGGGGTGAGGGGGGAAAGAGAAAAGGGGGAACTGGTCGAAGCGCTACTGTTTCTGAGGCTCTTCGCATTGGTTTCTGCAACTCTGAATGAGCTGATACTGTAGGCTTGTTTAATGCAAGTCTTGGATCTCGCTGACTTTCATTACCCGCACATTTCCATGCCGTGCCGGTGGCCGCAACCCGGGAATCGGCCCATGGTTGGGGGGTTGCTGGGCGCCCCCAACGCTGGACGGCGGCAGTGATGGGCTTTGAGGGGAAGGTTGGGGGCACGAGGACAGCTACCCCGCTACAACCCCAACCCGACTTGCACTGCTGCGAACATGTGAGGAGATCTTCAGCATATAGGAGCTTCCGCTTGCGGGCTGACTACCTCCTAGATCTAGAGTCTGCTTCGTGATTTACTACGTCCTGAGGGCTGCTTCTTCTTCGTCTCAACCCAACCACAGAAAGATGCGTAACGGGAAGAAAACCGTGCTGGTCATCAATGGCCCGAACTTGAACCTCCTGGGAACGCGCGAGCCCCATCTCTACGGACACGAGACGCTGAAGGACATCGAGACCGCAGGTGTCAAGCAGGGAGAAGACCTCGACGCCATCATCGAATTCTTCCAGAGGTTCGTTGTAGTATGCCCGCACCTCAACCGAATCAGGAGCTGAGATATCGGCTTGCAGTAACTGGGAGGGCGCGCTTGTAGACAAGATACAAGAAGCGAGGACCAACGGAACGGACGGAATTGTCATCAACCCCGGTGGCTTCACGCACACGTCGGTCGCCATAAGGGATGCGCTCCTCGGGGTTTCGATACCGTTCATCGAGTTGCACGTTGCGAACATCCACGCCAGGGAGGAATGGCGGCATCACTCGTACTTCTCGGACAAGGCGAAGGCGATCATCGTAAGTCAGCAAATAATTCGAGAGTCCATACGGCCTGGCTGCTGACGTTTCACAAGGTCGGCTGCGGAGCTGCTGGATACGAGTACGCGATTACCCATGTTGTGAAGAAGTTCCCGCACAAGGGGAATGTAGATTTATGAAGGACAGGATCAGAAGCCATGCGGATGGAAGACATACGGCTCAGTCTTCCACGGCTGACCACATCTCTGAGGAGGAGCAACACTCCTATAAGCAGAGACTACACCAATATCGATTCAGGACTACTAAATAGTCGAGCGCTAAACGTACCTAGAAAAAAACAAAGGTTAATGCAAAGCTTCGGTCTATCTTACATCGTGAGCCTTCACAGTCTCGTATCGATACGAATTGCTTCACTTCCCAGGATTAGACTCGCGGCTCTCCGCATCGATATCGGACGGTTTGGGTCGTGATGCTTCAACCTGACCCTGAAGGATGTTGCGGGGAAAGGCGAGTGTTCCCGCAAAGTGTACGCATACGACGACGGGAATAAGCGCTCTGGAGCGTAAAGCGGAGACGTGCGGGAGCATGCTTCCTGCCAAGCGCCATCTCCGCAACAACAGATGCCGACGGGGAGATAAGGGAGTCTTGTCGCCATCGGCATTGCCATTTCGTGGGATCCAATGACCCGAGCCGCAACGTACGGACGCGGTAGTCTCAGTTAAGACTCGAGCGGACGGCAAGTCCCCGGAGACTGCCCACGATGTCACAGGCAATATCAGCCTGGTTTAGTGTCTTCAACTTCTAAGATGACTGTCACGAACGGAAACCCGCAAAATGGACATAAATCAGCATTAGGTGAGCCTCAGGCGCTCTATATCGGCGGAGATTACAGGCCGGCGGCGAAGAATGCGACATTCCAGGTGGTGAACCCCATGACCGGGAAAGACCTCTACCAGTGCGCCGCCGCCTCGGTAGAGGACTACTCGGCAGCCATCGAAAATGCAGAGGACGCCTTCAGGTCGTGGAAGAAAACGCCTCCATCGGCGCGTCGGCGTATCTTTTTGAAGGCCGCCGATATTCTAGAGACCTATCTGACACAGGATTCGCCCGAGATCCTCTCCTCGGAGATTTCAGCTACCGAGACCTGGGTCAAGATCAATATTTTGGCGACGGCCGGGGTCTTCCGCGAGACGGCCGGCCTCGCAACACACATCAAGGGGGAGATCGTCCCGGCTGACCGGCCTGGCACGACTATCCTCGTCGAACGGGAGGCGTTGGGCGTGGTGTTCGCCATCAGTCCCTGGAACGCACCAGTGAGTAAACAAAGATTGGATCCTATAGACACGGACGTGCTGACCACAAGATCTCTGACAGGTCAACCTGACTGCCCGTGCTATCGCTACTCCCTTGATCTGCGGAAACACCGTCATCCTCAAGCCCTCAGAGTTTACCCCTAAGTCGCAGCATCTAGTGGTGAGGGCACTGACCGCGGCGGGCTTGCCCGCAGGGTGTCTGAACTTCCTGCCCGCGGCCCCTCGGGATGCCGCCGCAGTGACCGAGTTCACCGTGAAGCACCCCAAAGTGCGCCACGTGAACTTCACGGGCAGTGACCGCGTCGGCAGGATCATCGCGGGCTGGGCGTCCCAATGCCTCAAGAAGTGCGTCCTGGAGCTCGGCGGCAAGGCGCCGGTGATTGTGCTGGAGGATGCAAATATCGACGATGCCGTCGAGGCCGTGGTGTTCGGGGGCTTGTCCAATGCTGGCCAGATCTGCATGTCCACGGAGCGCGTTTATCTGCATGATTCTATCGCCGATGCGTTCAAGGCGAAGCTACTGGACCGAGTCAAGGGTCTCAAGGTGGGCAACCCCGCAGAAGAAAAGGGGGTCTCTATCTCCGGCCTGTACTCGCCTGCTTCGGCGCAGCGCGTCGTCGCTACATTGAAGGATGCCATCTCTAAAGGCGCGAGGCTATTGTACGGAAACCTGGAGACCTTTGGACCGAACCAGACGATCCTTTCACCGCATATCCTGGAGGGCGTCACAGACAGCATGGACATCTTCCGCAAGGAGATCTTTGGACCAGTGCTATATCTGGGGCGGTTCTCGACGGACGAGCAAGCTATTACGCTGGCCAACGACAGCGAGTTCTCGCTTTGCGCTAGTGTGTTCTCCAGAGACGTGATGAGGGCTCTGGATATTGCTAGGGAGGTTCGTGCCGGCAGCTGTCATGTCAATGGGCCGACGCTATACATCGAGGCTACGCTGCCCAACGGAGGAGTCGGGGGCTCCAGTGGATATGGCCGCTTTGGGGGCATCGCGGGAGTTGAAGAGTTCACAGAGCGGAAGATCGTCAGTTTAGCCAAACCCGGGCAGAAGTACATGTTTTGAGGCTGTGGAATAGAGAGCTCAGCAACGTCATGTGAGAGTTTCTGCCCATCGGTCGACTCTCTGTCTGAAAAGATACAAACTTGGCAGCTGTGCATGTTTATTCAGCTCTTTTGGTTAGGTATACGTTGGTGGCGACACGCTTCAACATGGAGTGGAGCGCCGGAAGCATGCACGCCGCAGCGGTATCACTGCACCGGTGTATCTCCAAGCTAACCTCCCGCGCCCCACAGCAGGGAGCCGACTTCATAGATTGGTACCTATTCATTCCTTCCAAAGTAAGTGAAGGCTGCTTTTGCAACCCAAGCAGACTAAGGTGTCCGCCAATGGCATGAGGTAGGATGGTGTGGCGGGCCTCTCCTAGCAGAAGGGTCTGGCAAGGCGGAGCCATGCTGAGTGATGATAGAGGTGTTGCAAATAGCCGCGGGCTGCAGCATCCCGCTCTCCATACTAGCCACCAAGATAAAAGGAAAGGTCACGCCAAGGACCAGTCAATGTTGGAGGTACTTGAACAGTGTCTTGAGAGCCCATATTTCAACCTAGTTACCCTCCGCTCAACACCTTTGCACCTCGCGATCCCGAAGATGCCGCAGACAAAACGATCACTAGACGTCCTCATTGTTGGCGCAGGTCTTGGTGGGTTGGCCGCTGGTCTTGCTCTCCAGACGGATGGCCATCGAGTGACCATCATCGACTCAACCCCTGAGTTCAAAGAGGTATGTTGCCCAAGGTCCGCGGCAGTAGCATCGATCAACAACGAGAGTGCTCACAGGAAACGGTATAGGCCGGTGCGGGTATACGGGTGCCGCCAAATTCCAGCAGGTTGCTGATCCGCTGGGGTGTCGACATGCAAAACATGAAGAAGTCCGTCTCCAACCGCTATCACTTTATCCGCTGGCAAGATGGCGAGACTATCGTCAAGCTCCCCTTCAACAACGTCGTGGAGACCCACGGTGCCCCGTACTACATGGTGCACAGAGCGGACCTTCACGCAGGCCTCCTTACAGCCGCACGGAAGGCAGGTGTCGCGATCCACGGCAACAAGCTGGTCACAAGCTACGACTTCGACGCCCCTAGCGCAACAACCAGCAAGGGCGAGACTTTCAAGGCCGACCTCGTCATCGGCGCGGACGGCATCAAGTCTGCCTGCCGACCGCTATTGACCGGAAAGCCCGACGTGCCACGCGACACCGGTGATGTCGCCTACCGGATCTTGATTCCCCAAAAAAAGCTCCTCGCAGATCCCGACCTCGCAAGTCTCATCACCGACCCCTGCAGCACGTCCTGGTGCGGACCTGATGCCCACATCGTGGGCTACCCGGTCCGTAACGGCGAGATGTACAACATCGTGGTCTGCGCGACCTCGTACAACGAGACCACGGACCAGGTGTGGGTCGTCAAGGGCGACAACAGCGAGCTGCGGGACCGCTTCGCCACATGGGAGCCGCGGGTACGCAAGCTCTGTGCCCTGAGCGGCGACTTCATGAAGTGGCGGCTCTGCGACCTGCCGGACCTCGAGCGCTGGGTGCACCCGGGCGGCAAGGCCGTCTTACTCGGCGATGCCTGTCACCCCATGCTCCCCTACCTGGCCCAGGGCGCCGCTCAGTCCTTTGAGGACGCCGCCGTCATACGGCAGTGTCTCGCGATGGACCTGGACCTGCCTGCTGCCCTGCAGAGGTACGAGGACATCCGCAAGCCCAGGGCCAGTCTTGTGCAGGCCAAGACGAGGGAGCACCAGTATATTCTGCATATTGAGGATGGCTCGGAGCAGCAGACGCGCGACGAGAAGATGCAGCTTAACGCCACAGAGAATCCTGTATTCTGGGGCTTCGATGAGAGGCAGAAATGGCTGTTCAGCCACGATGCGGAGCTGTTGGATAAGGCCGGGGCGAACTGGCAGGAAGCGCCACATGCGAGGCCCCTGAAGGCGCATTGAGATGTACACTCCACAACAAATTGGACCATATGTAGATAGACCTTGCATCAGTATCATCAGTATCTTGTTATTGCTTGTTAAATATGCGCAAACACAGCAACGCTTTGTATCTTAAGTTTGAAGGTACTCGTAGGCAGCGTTCAGATTCCAGCGTCTACCTCGGACTGAGCGCAACACATCACCTGCTGTCCTTACATGGTTCTAGCACTCTGAGAACATGCAAATAGTAACCACGATATCACAAGGGTCTGACACGCTCGGCACCAAAGGTAAGACGCGGAAGTAAAGGTTTTCCATGCGACTTCCATGCAACCCCGCCTACGAAACCCGAATAACAGCCCGGCCAGACACCTTCCCCTGCGCGATCTCCTCCAGCACATCCTCCACCTCAGCCAGGGACCTCTCCACCCCATGCGTCTTGATCTCGCCCCTCTCCAGAAACCCCAACGCCTCATCCGTATCCCGCAGCGTCCCAGTAGACGTGCCCAAAATCCTGATACCCCTAGCCACAAAATCCTCAGGCAAGACCGGTATGGGCGACGGCCGCACCGGCAGTCCGACGCAGACCATCGTGGCCGCCCTCCTCAGATACCCGACAGCATCCGCATACGCACGCCCCGACGATGCGCACACGAGCGCGCAGTGGGCGCCCCCGCCCGTAACCTCGAGCACCCGCGCGACGACGCAGTCCTCCTCCGTCTCCAGGACATCGATGTACGCCTCGGCGCCGAGCCGCGTGCACAGCTCCTCCTTACCCGCGTCGAGCGCCAGCGGGCGGTAACCCATCGCCCGCGCGTACTGGATGGCGAGGTGGCCCAGCCCGCCCCCGGCGCCCGCGATCGCCACCCAGTTCCCTGGGCGCAGGTCCGAGATCTTGAGGGCCTTGTACACGGTCACGCCGGCGCAGAGGATGGGCGCCGCCTCGGCGTCCGAGACGGACTCCGGCACGCGGCACAGGTAGTCCGAGTCCGGGACCGCGTACTCGGCGAAGCAGCCCTCGACGTCCTTGCCCGTGACCCTGCGGTCTGGGCACAGATTCTCGTAACCTGTCGTGCAGACCTCGCAGGTTTTGCAGACAGTGTGCAGCCAGCGAACCGCGACGCGGTCGCCGACGCGCCACCGGGAGGGGTCGGCGTCAGGCCCTAGGGCGGCGATGCGGCCTACGCCCTCGTGGCCGGCGATGGGGACTGTGGCTTGCAGGTAGGACAGGTCGCGGCGGGCGAGGTGCAGGTCGGAGGCGCAGACGCCAGTGCAGTTGATCTTGACGAGGACCTGGGTGCCTGTGGGAGTGGGAGTCCGCCGGGATCTGACCGAGATGGTCTTGGTGTTGGGGTCTTGGATGGCTGCCAGGGACGTGGGAGGCGGAGAGGTTGTGGTACCCGGCATCATGGGTAGTCTACGGGTGTGGCGCTCAGATACGGTCGTCTGTATGACAAGGAGGAGGCGAGAAGGAAGCCACGCTTCGATCCAGCTTCAGGTCGACAAAGTCATATTGATAAACAACCACATGCTATCTCCGACCGCTTGGCAGTCATACTGGCGGAGATCCTAACCATCTCCACGCGTACCATGTTTTGTTGCAGTTAGTTCAGCTCTCCTTCTGAGAGGGTTGCTCCGCCCGACTTCGATGGCGGATGCATGCATGCGCGGGTGGAGATGCTGAGCCAGATTGGGAACCATGTAGCTCTAACCCTTGGGCCCGCCCAGCATCTCGGCGTACTAGATGTCGAGTGATTATGAGGCGCATCAACGCTAAGGTTGCACATATACCAGACTCTGCGAGAGCAGCATGGTCCTTTCAAGCTCATCTGAAACCACGAGTCGGTTCACTGCTTAATTGTGTCACCGACACTTTGTTATGGAAGAGTATGGGTTTGCACTTGACGTTGAGCACGTTTAACATCGGCGGCTGTGCTATCGGGGCCTTGATGGTCATGGAACCGGTACCGGGATTCCTGTTCTCGCAGCGCGGTAACACTGCTCAGTCGGGTAACTTGAGACAAGGTATATATCCCGAGGCGTGTTGTGATGTGACAACCGTGATGTTTAAATCGGTCTTCCATGCCAGAACGCACGGTGTGGCCCTTTTCGAGCCATTGGTGGTCTCTGCTCGTTATCGATATCCAAGATTTGCATGGTGCTAGTGACCTCCTGGATTGGTCACCGTTCCGCAAACACATGGATATGGCAAACATCTCCTATCAGGTCTTGATCTGCTACGTAGCAGCCGCAGCTCTGGTACCGGCGACACTGTCCCTTGCGCTCGAGTTCGGGGCCGCCAAGGGCAAAGCGGTGGGCATAGGCCACACGCCCGTGGCCTTGCACGCCGTTGGACTTCTGTTATGGTGTCCCCTGAGCCATGTCATCGGGCGCCGGCCAGTCGCCTGAAGGTAAGATATTTGCGAAATCAGTTCCGACAGGTAGCAAGCGGCTCAATATAGTCCCCCTGCATAGACACAGCCGACGCATTAGTGAGGTACGACGCGTCATGATCTGGCGTCTGCAAATCCGGAAGGTAGTCATCAGGGGAGAACGTGGAAGTTGTGCTCCAACATGTGTACGTTGGCAACACTTCCGCCCGCAAAAGTGAGCCGACCTGGTCGGGTTAGGGTTGTAAAATTGGCACTCGGAAGAAGCCGCTGGAGGGCCCACTTATCTACTATACTGCCAAGTTAGATATTTTATTTCGGTCTCGAGAAGTGCTTTTCCTCCTCATCCTTTCCCCAGCGATGAATGGGACCCTCGCCGCTGGTCTTTCGGTAGCACAAGGCATATCTGGCATGCTGCTGGCGTTCTAGCATAGATATCCCTTCGGGGTCTGTGTTATCTGAACGGTAAGTCGCACATTATCTCTCAATGGGCTTTCTCTGCTCCGGCCTTGTGCCGCCTCCTTCTACTGTGATGATCAACACTCAAAACCTCGACTGCTTAGTTCGCCATGCTGAAACACAAGTTAATTTTGATCTGATTATTGATGTTATTCATTATTCATGTTGCTCGCTACCGTCAATCTGAGTCCAAGCTGACATGCTCCTTCAGGATACCAATGATACTATCTCATTGTTTGAGCGCTTCTGTGCTGATCAACTCTTCGGGTCTCTTGCGCAGCTTCGTGCCTTGACGCAGGGCGACTCGTTCCCCAGCCCGCCCTGTGATCTGTCTCATGGTGTTGTCGATGATTTGGCATGAGCTTCACTCCCACATAGGGACATGGAAAGCTCCCCGAGTGGGAAGTGGCCTTTCCTTGAATTGTGTGCTCAATGCAATGGCGGCATTTGAATCAACCGATTCCGCGCCGCTGCCGTCATCCCCATCCGCGTCGTCCCCATTCGCGTCGTGTAGCTTGCCCGTGTCCCTGAACCAATCCGTCCTCCTTCCTTCGGAGATGCGTAGGAATGAGTTGTGGCGATCATTCTGCAGCGGGTGCATGCTGTCTATTATAGCCGAGAGGCCCAGAGTCCGAGAGTAGTGACCCGGTTGTTCCTGTTCGAGCTGCCGAACTTGGTGTCTCAGATCTTCGAGCACGCGGCCATTCATTTCGGGCTGGTCATCTAGTCGCGAGGCGAAGATCTGGCAGAGCCAGCGGACCTTGCTCTTGTAGATCTTAGCGGCCACGAAGATATACATGTGCCGGATCGGGCCCGTTCTTATTGTGGCATTCAAGGGGACCAAGGCTGCACCGATCCAAGGTCCTGATGCTGGACCCGTAGGAACGAGCGTGACAGTACTGCGAAACGGGTGAAGAGCGTCCTCTGGGTACGACAGTTTTGATGGTTTACGCAGTGCTGCCCATTGAGTTGACAGTGTTTCCGAATCGAACGCAAGCACAACGGCGAACTGGCCGGGATAATCGGCAATGGGCCTCCACCGCGACTTTTTGTCGACCTGCCCGTTGATGTCGCTGATTGCGTTCATAACGAGCAGTTGCTTCGCTTGCAGGTGCTGGGTTGCCTTTGCCGCTACATTGATTGGCCGCTTGGGGTTAGGGACACGGGAGACGTAGAGCGAGTCGCCCCTTCTCCCGCCTCTGACTTGGATACAGGACAGCACTGAGGATCCAGGATATTGATCGACCGGCGCAGCCTGCAAGACAACGAAGTAGGACCACAGGGCGTAGATGATTGGGAGCCGAATGGACAAGCCGGCATTGGTCATGGAGTAAATGGACACCTCGTCAGCCTCAGAGGTACCTGCACTAGGTGGCCGGAATATGCCTGCATCCTCGAACTGCCTGGGCGATGGCGCGAGCAGACTCGTCCAGGTATCGGGCACTGAAGGCGTCCAGGTCCAACAGAATATTGTGTGGTCATTGGAGGTTCGGATGATCTCGTGCTGAAGGCGACTGAAGGCCTTGGACCCCTCCCCGTAGAGCAATGGCATGTTGATCTCGAAAAGACCGAGCATGCAATACGCCATGTCCTCGGGCTGTTTAGTCTTTCGTTTGGCTAACCACGACATCTTCTGGGCAACGCAGGCGCGCTGAACCGGAACGACGCCCTCGACATACTCCCGGTTGATGCCAGTGACACCCGAAACCAGGGTTGCCAGCGAGCCATCCCTACTACCGAGCTTGGACCAGTCGGCAGCATAGAACGTCACACGTCTTAGTGCCACAAGCTCTTGTAGGGTCTAACCATAGGTAAACTAGCAACTGGCGAGGATTACTTGGTCATCGGCCCGAGTAGAGGAGACGTCGGCCAGGTAGGCGTAGCAGATCTCGGATCGAGCATACTACTCAAACATAGAGTTGATGGCCTCTGACAGCTCAGCGGAGCTTGACTTATCGATGCAGTTGGTGTCAGCCCATACCCATTCCAGCCCATGTTCGAGTGCTTTGGAACAAGCGCCCTCTATCTTGGCAAAGCCGGCCTTCCTCCTAGCCTTCGGGAGATCCTCCCAGTCTTTGAAGGTGACCTCCACCTCGTTGTCGCCCCATGTATGCGATAGAATCGCGTACGGCGGGGTGCTATCACCATAGAACTCTTTCAGGCACAACGTCGTAGCCTCGATTAGGCGCATGGCGGCGTTCAGACTCGAAGCAGTGGAATATCGGCGACGTTGAGGCTGCCGGTCCTAGGATGGCCCGTGCAGGAGGTGGATCTGATGACGGACGTCACCACTACAATGCGGCTGCTGCAGGAAAGACTGCCGAGATCTGATTGGCTCCTCAACTCAACAACGTGAACAACAATGACAGCACCGGCTCTTCGAAGGAGAACGAGTCGGCTTGAGTGAATGTTCTTCTGTCTTTGCTACCTCTGACGAGAGGATGGCATCAAACATAACAAGCTTCGAATCTAGCTTCCCCTGAAGACCCCTTCGACGGCATCACGTGCTCGCACAAACGTGCCTTCCTCCATCCCTGACACAGGCTGCACTCGCTTATGGCGCTCCTGCCTCTAGACCAATTTCCGCAAGCTCACTGTGCTAGGTTCGAAGGGCGGACTAAGATGCACCCACCAGTCTGCCGTCGCGCTCTTCTCAGCGCCCGTCCAGTGTCTGATTAAGCCTCTCTACCTTCGTCTCTGGTGATCACCACTACACTTTGGCCGGGCCTCGGACACCCAAAACAGCAACAGTCTCCTGGACACATTACCACTGTGTGAAACTGTCTTTGATATGTCAAGCACAGAAGTGTGTAGCAAGCAACTGTCCGTCATTGTATTGTCAGTGAGGCGAGCTCAGTGCACGACAACGGGAGTCTACTCTCACCTGCCTGGCGCTCTTGCACTGGCTTCGCACAATCCGTGTACCGGCGAGGCGCTAGTCCCAGAAAGTGAGTCCCCAAGATGACTCTCCTGCTATATCTAAGTCTTCTGTTGTTTCGTCGCGCTCCTTTCCCGGTTCTCTTTCTATTCCCCAAGAACCCCCCTTCACTTCTAAGATCTTGTCCTCAACCCACCAGTCATGCAGTCTTTCGGTGGGATATATCCTTTCTCTATACCAAACATCGGCGAAGCATACAACTAACTTCCCAACAGCTGACCGGTAGTCAAGTCTCTAACCAGATCGGCAGGTCTCCAGATCAGCCGATCGCCTTATCGACAGGTCTTTCCCATCCGCCCATCCGCCCATCACCTAAATCGTCTAGTCATCCAATCCGCCGACATGTCGACACGCAGGATCACCCGCTCAGCCACAGGCGCACTCAAAGAGCGGGACAAGAACACTCCCGCAGTCACCATTCACGATGCCAACTCAGCCCCAACTAAGAAGCGGACTGCCAGCACCAAAGCAGAGAGTGCTCCTAAGCGGATGAAGGCTGCTTTGTCGGCTGCTAAGCCTGCAAAAGCTGCCACCAAGCCCAAGGCTACCATTGTCAAGCGTGGCTGGGCACTTCCTCATGGCATGGGCAGTGGAGAACTGACCGCCGAGAACAATGGAACCTCGTCTGGCGACGCCGGCCAAGCATCGTCATCCACTGCCGCCGTTCAGCCCCTGGTGGAGAACAACACCAGTCTTCGGCAGGCAGACGAAATCAACGATACGCCCATCCCCGATAATGTCGACATCTCAGACTCCAAGGTCGTCACTGAGCCACCTGCTACCGAGGTCTGCAGCGCAGAGCAGCCCAAGCGGCTGAAGAGACAGGCCACTAAGCACATCAACTATGCTGAAGACACCCCAATTCCCGATAATGCCGATATCACAGCTATCGTCGTGCCACTTGCCTCAACTGCTGGCAAGGCCGACACGCCAGAGGTGTCGAAGCGCCCGACTAGACGTGCCGCTAAGACAGTCAAGTCTGAAGACGCTGTCGAGAGCAGCGCTTCGATGGCGGAGAACATCGACAGCGAAACCAACAAGGCCGATCCGGACTTCAAGCCGAGAAACAAGCGCGGAACCACCAACAAGTACGGTCTGACCCGAGGCTACAGCCCCTACCCGCACCGCACCGTCCCCACACCAGAGCAATGCGAGGAGGTGCACCGGATCCTTGTCGAGACCCATGGAGCAGTGATCCAGCCACGCAAAGTCCCCCCTCCGTCAATTACCGTCGCGGGGTGCGGCGAGACACGCTCCGTCCTCGACGCACTGTTGCGTACTCGTATCAGCGCGAACACGCTGATGGACAACGCCGACCGGGCTGTCGAGCAGCTAGCTAAGACCTACGGCATTGCACAGTATGGTGTCGGCACTGGCAGCATCGACTGGAATGCGGTTCGACTTGGATCCATGGAGAAATTGACCCAGGCTATCCGGGTTGCTGGTACTGCCAAGCTCAAGGCTGGCCACATCAAGACCATCCTCGACATGGTGCACGACGAGCAGAAGGCGCGAGCACACGCTCTCGTCGACGGCGTACCGATTCCCGGCGCAGAGAACGAAGATGACGGTCAGAAGGCCCTCGAAGTCATGAAAGCTGTGGATGACTACCTGTCCCTGGAGCACATGCGTGCCATGACGACCGACGAAGCAATCGACGAGTTCGTCAAGTATCCCGGTATCGCAGTCAAGACCGCGGCTTGCGTCATTCTCTTCTGCCTTCAAATGCCGTGCTTTGCCGTAGACACCCACGTCCACAAGATGTGCAAGTGGCTGGGTTGGGTTCCGGAGAAGGCCAACGAAACCGACACTTTCAACCACGGCGAGCACATGGTGCCTGATCACTTGAAGTACGCACTCCATCAGCTCTTCATCCGCCACGGCCAGGACTGTTTCAAGTGCCGGAAGAACACCAAGCCCGGAACCAAGGCCTGGGACAAGGCTCCCGAGTGTCCACTGGAGCATCTACTTGTCAGGAACAAGACAATGGCGAAGGGAAGTGAAGACGAGGGAGAGGAGGAAGAGGCCTCTGGAGGCGAAGGAAAAGCTGAGGGTCCCACGAAGAAGAAGCCCAAGCGAGCCAAGGGAAAGAAGAAAGCCAGCAAGGTCGAGACGGAAGAGGAAGCAGCCGCTGGAGGCGAGGAAGGAGCCAAGAATGATACCAAGCACAAGCCCAAGCGCAGCAGGGGAAAGAAGACAGGCAGCAAGGCCGACGAGGTGGAAGAGGAAGCTCTCCAGCGGATTGATGGTCACTGATCGGAGGACATATGGGGGACATGGCAGCTTGGGTACCTTAGTCGAGCGTGGAAACAGAAGAAGCATGTCTCCGTAGCTCGAGCTGGGAGCTTTAGGACACAGCATGGATGGATACTTGAAGGTTCAGCACATTATCTGCACCTTTGGCTCACTTGAAGACGGGCAAGAACTGGATATATCAGAGCTAAGGTAGCCCAAGACAGGTATAAGTACTTGACTTCAACTGCGCCTATGCATTCAAGTGTGCACAAAAGGCGAATATTTAAAGGCACAACCAGGTACCTTGATGATTCACTTCCGACCTTTTCGTCCCAACCATAGCATTACCTTAGGTAGGTACCTGTACCGTAAGGACGACTCATAAATGAGTGGAGCCAGCCAGGGTCCGAGCGTTTGCGGGATCGACGACAGGGATCGTAATTGCCCGACCTGGACGCGTTCCACGTTCGTAAATTTCGATGACACGCGAAGTCGACCTCCAATTCAAGCCTCCGTTTCTTTTTTGTATTCCTTTCTATCCGTAGTCTAGAAGCCCTTAGCTGTCTAGACACCCTACCTTAATACACCTCTCATCCCCTTCCGTATCTGAATTTCCTTGGCGGTGGTACCTTCCTCGGAGGATTCTAGATTACCTTTGTCTCTCCTCCATCGAAAACCGTCAGGCCAGACCTGCAACTACCTCCTCCCTGATCATCTGTCGATTCTCGGTTCCCCCGCCGCCAGTACCATACATCTGCGCCTGTAGATCGGGCTCAAGGCGCACCGGTCCGTCTCTTGCCCGCCGGCAATGAGTTCTACATGCTAAGATGTTGACCACCGATGAACTCTACGAACTGATCATCAACAACTACCATGAACTCGAAGCGATACCCGAAGCGACACACCTGCTCTGCCCCAGAGTCAACGAGTCGGACGCGAATTCCTACGACGCACCCGACGAACCGGGCGAGGACATCACCGTAGAGGAGAAACGACAGAGGATCGAAGATGGCGAGAGGAGATTCTTGGTGGCGTCACGGCTGTCTCTGATGCTGGGCCTCAATGCAGAGCAGGTCAAGAGCTGGCTGGAGATATGGAAGACGCGGCTCGAGGCTTGTCTGCGGAAGTGCGACCAGTGTGTCAGGAACTGGCACTCTCGTCGCGCCGAGTTCCTGAGATACGTTTCCGAGTGAGTATCGTCTTGTTGTGGACCTGACCACCGGCCCGCTTGCGAATGGACATGGCCCACGGTTTTACTAACAGCCCTGTTGGATCAGCGAGTTCGACGATAATGTCCGCGAAGTCATGGAGAGGAGCCTAAACGACATGGACAAGGCCCGCATCGACCAGGCCTTGTCCCACGCGGAGGGCCTGCTCAGGTCGAACGGGCCAATGTCCACCTCCCAGCTCGCTAAGACCAGCATTGAAGCTGCCATTGGCCTCATGGAGGCATTATGCAGCATGCCCTACCTCAGCACCCCGGACAACCGCGTCCGGTTCAACTACGTCTTCGAGACCACCCAGCAGAAGAAGCCCTTGAAGATGCAGGGCATGGTACCCACCATGACATACTTCCTTTTCGACACCGACCCTTACCGCAACCGATTTGCCAGGACAGCCTGGGAGAAGATAACCCCGGGCTCGCTGAAGAAGGAGGAGTGGGGTTGGGCAGTCGTGGACCACCTGACTGCGGCCATCATGCGCGTGGCCTTCTCACGGGGAGCAACTCCGGCCCTTGACAAGATTCAGAACTTCTGGGAAGGGATCCTCTTGATCGTACGAGCCTTGGACGAGCATCAGATCATACATTGGCTTCGGGCCATGGAAGTGCAGCCCAGTATCTACATGCTGGCCCTCGATCACTGCTTTCGCGTTGACTCGCCCAGCGCCCTGGCGCTTATCCTTAGAGTTCTTCGCGCTCTGATGGAGAAATCCTCCAAGGCCTTCTGGGCCGCCTACGACGAGGGTCAGGCTACACCCCAAGCCGTGGTCGAGCAAATATTCATCAGCCCCGCCTTCAAGTCTTTCCTGGATGCCTCCCTGGAGCCGGACATGATGGTTCAAGAAGAGACAGGTCCGACTCCGGCACTAGCAGCCTGGGTCACGGCCTTCATCAAGTATCTCCCACTCGGCCGACGGACAGACTTCTGCGGCTACCTGCTACGTCAGCTCTTTGAGAAGCATGGGGTCGATCCCAAGGGCACGGAGCAAGGGCGTGCGACCTGCATCTTGGCAGGACTGAACGGACTACATCAGACCTTGGAGGGGTTTCTTGACCCTTCCGCTCCAGTGGATGCGGGAACATCCCTGGTATACGTCAATGAACTCATCAACTTGGTGGTTAAGCACCAGCAAATCATAGTTTCGTCTGTCAGGCTGCCACAGGAACATGCGCTAAACCTGGGCCGCTCCACCGTCGCAGAGTCGATCATCAAGTGCGCTCTAGCACTGGACGCCAAGGCCGTGCACGTAGAGTGGGATGCCATCCACAAGAGGAGCGCGGCCCCTCAGGAAGTGAAGAGGAAGTCGGCTGAGATGTGGCACGCCTTCAGCGCGCTGCTCTGGGTCTCGGATGTCAAAGTCAAGGTGGCTGCCCCCATGCTATCAGCCATGATGCCGTTACGAAGCATCGAGCAGTTCATCCCTCGCAGAGGCGAGAAACTGACCGATGCCCTCAAACTGGACTTCAACGACCGGTACCATAGAATGGCCGAGGTTGTTGGAGAAATCCTCGGACACATATCCGGGTTCGACGCAAGCGAACTTGTCACGCTATGCGATCCGAGCCACCACCACCAGACCATCTCTTCAATCGCCGCCTTGTTGATGCATGGAGAACAAGCGATCAGGGATGTCGCGACCCAGCTGGTCAAGGCTATCACGGGCGAGGAGGAGCGTGAGGATGCCATACGGAACATGCTAGAGAACTACTTCAGCCACTTCCTCAGCGCCTTCTCTGATGCCGTCGGCCAGATGACCTTTGCCGTAGGCTCACACAGCCCATGGGGTCCGATGAATCCCATCTTGGAGGTTAGCGGGGACGTCCTCAACGCCCTCTGCGATACATCTTCCGGCCTTCTGAGGACCCGAGACCTGTCAGAGGACGAGCTACGCTCGGTGAAGCTGTGGTGGAGGGTGATGTGGAAGTGCATCAGCTTTTCGTTCCGACAGATTCGTTCATGGCACGAGAGGGTCGAGAAAAGGGCTCTGGAGAACTTCTTCCGGTCCAATATGGAACTTGCGGACAGGCTGTTGGCCCAGGACGGGCTGCTCACCTCGGTCTACAGCCGACAGAAACGCAATGGTGTCCCCGCGAGTGATTCCGATGACGATGCTAGCACTTCAAAAGCCATGAAGGAGGTTCTGGTTCCGCCTCAAGTTGGGTCCATGGGCATCATCGAGATGCTTCCGATTCGTGACCATTATCTTGTCGATATCGCGGTCAACATCATCGTCAAACTCGCCACCAGGATCAAGGACAATGGCATGGCGCTTCCGGATGCAGCGGTTGCCTTGATCTACGAGTACTGCAAGAAGTCCAAGACGGGTGTCTACGCCAAGAGATCCAACCTCAACGACATGCAACGGGCCTCCATCCTGAAGGCTCTGGGTGCCGACGCTGACGACACGGACGACGACGACGTCCAGTACGTCGCTAGCAAACCCGTCCAGCCCACCACGCCGGGTACGGCAAAGAAACTGACCACGGTGCCCGACTTCTTCAAGGCGCAGGCGCAGTCTGGGGCTGCGCTCCGGACAAACCGCGATGATGTTCTGGACCTAACGAGCTCCGTCGAGAAGAACAAGTCTGTCCTCGAGATGATGAAGGCCCGCCAAGCACAGGCCGCTAAGCCCAAGCCGGCGCAGCTGCCGCAGCGAGACGAGAAGAAGATACTCGCAGACCGGACGTCCATCAAGGAGAAACGGCAGAAGGAGAAGGCGGAAAGAATGAGGAGGGACGCCGAGGCCATCGCCAAGGCGAAGGCGCTGCGGCAGAAGACCGTTCCAGGGGAGGGATCTGGTCTCCGGGGCATTGCAGGAGTCCAGGGTAAGGATCACTCCGTTCCGCAACAGAAGGACGAAATGATGGTCGGAAGCTCTTCTGAGGACGATGATGACTCTGAAGACGACGACGCGGTGTTGATCAACCGTGTTAAGGTGGGTCAGAAGGGTGGTGTCCTCAAAGGACGAGGCATTCTCGCTGCTGCGCCCAAGCTTCCCGTGAAGAAGGTCAAGGTCCAGAGATCCGCCAAGGATATGCGGGCTCGACTCATACCCCCCATGCATGTGCTGCATCAGGCCATCCTCGAATGGGACATCTTCCACGAGGGGAACGACCCGCCCAACGGCTACGGGTGCTCCAATGTCGCCGACACATATGCGAACCCGGCCGACTACAAGCAGACCTTCTTCCCTCTCCTGGTCTCAGAAGCCTGGCGGTCATTCGTCACGTCCAAGGACGAAGCCACGTCGAAGCCGTACGGTATCAAGGTGCTGACGCGCATGTCGGTTGACAACTTTATGGAAGTGACAACCTCGATGCCCGTGGCCCAGAACAAGGACCGTAATCTCTCCGAGGGCGACATCGTGATCGTCTCCAAAGCCGTAGACCCGCGCACCAACAGCGAGCAGCCGCACTGTCTGGCTCGCATCTTCAAGACCACGTACAAGAGGGACAACCTCGAGGTGGTGTACCGTGTAAGCGCCAAGAGCAAGCAGATCTTGCCCGTGCTGCTTCCCGGGTCTGAGTTTTATGCCGTCAAGATCACCAACATGATCACCATCGAGCGCGAGTACGCGGCCTTGGAGAGTTTGCAGTACTATGACCTCATGGATGAGGTGTTGAAGGCACAGCCGTCGCCCATCTTGAAGTTTGGTGACCAGGCCATCCAGGACGTGATGAAGAACTACAACCTCAATCCGGGACAGGCCAAGGCGATCCTCAACGCCAAGGAAAATGACGGCTTCACACTCGTCCAGGGCCCTCCAGGAACCGGCAAGACCAAGACCATCATTGCCATGGTGGGCACTCTGCTCACCCCGACTCTGAAGGCCAGCACCCTGGGCGCTGTGGCAGTGACGCGTCCGCACGGTGCTACTTCTCAGGGCGGGGCTGGAATGGCAAAGAAGCTTCTCATCTGCGCGCCGTCCAACGCAGCCGTGGACGAGATTGTCCTCCGTCTGAAGCAGGGAGTCAAGACCACGTCAGGGTCGTTTCACAAGATCTCTGTGCTGCGTCTTGGTCGCAGTGATGCTGTTAATGCTGCGGTCAAGGATGTCACGCTGGACGAGTTGGTCAACGCCCGGATGAACGTCGAGGTCAAGCAGAACAAGGACTTCAGCGACTACGACAAGATGCACAAGCAGGCCGGCGACATCAAGCAGAAGATGACCGAGCTGAGAGCGGCGCTTGATGCGGCCATGGCGACCAATGCCAGCGGCGTGGAGACCAGCAAGCTTCAGCGAGAGATTTCCGAGCTGAGGCAACGGCAGATCCGAATTGGCGCCCAGATCGACAATGCCAAAGGTAGCGGCAACACATATGCCCGTGAAGTGGAGATTAAACGACGGCAGGTCCAGCAAGAGATCCTCGACAAGGCTCAGGTCATCTGCTCGACACTGAGCGGCAGCGGCCACGAGATGTTCAAGAACCTGAACGTCGAGTTCGAGACGGTCATCATCGACGAGGCAGCGCAGTGCGTCGAGTTGAGTGCCCTCATCCCGCTCAAGTACGGCTGCTCCAAGTGTATCCTTGTGGGAGACCCGAAACAGCTTCCGCCCACTGTGCTCTCCCAGTCCGCTGCACGCTACGGCTACGATCAGAGTCTGTTCGTCCGCATGCAACACAATCACCCGGAGGATGTCCATCTCCTCGACAGGCAGTACCGCATGCATCCCGAGATCAGCCAGTTCCCTAGTCAGGAATTCTACGAAGGCCGTCTCGCCGACGGCGCCGATATGGCGACGTTGCGCATGCAGCCGTGGCACGACAGCCATCTCCTCGGCCCTTACAGGTTCTTCGACGTGCGCGGAGTGCAGACGCGCGGCAGCAAGGGGCAGTCGCTCGTCAACATGGAGGAGATCAAGGTCGCCATGCAGCTCTACCATCGCTTCCGCACCGATTACGGGCGTCATGTCGAAGTCAAGGCCAAGATCGGCATCATCACGCCCTACAAGGCCCAGCTCTTCAGGCTGCGCGACGAGTTCATCGGCCGATACGGAGAAGCGATCACGGATCAGATCGAGTTCAACACGACGGATGCCTTCCAGGGACGCGAGTGCGAGATCATCATCTTCTCGTGCGTGCGGGCCAGTCCGACGGGCGGCATCGGTTTCATGACGGATATTCGCCGTATGAACGTCGGTCTCACTCGTGCCAAGTCCTCTCTGTGGATCCTCGGAGACTCGCGCGCTCTCGTGCAGGGCGAGTACTGGGGCAGGCTGATCAAGGACGCCAAGGCCCGCGACCGGTACACGGACGGCGATGTTTTGGGGATGCTGAGCCGGCCGTCGGGGAAGCCCTCGGGCCTTGCCGCCTCTAAGCCTCCCTCGGCAGTCACCACTCCCTTTGACTCTCCGAAGTCTGAAGACACGGACATGAAGGAGGAGGTGCCGAAGATGGAGGACAAGTATGATCTGCCCAAGATCAAGGAGGAGAAGCTTGATGTCGACATGCTCGATTCGGATGACTACGAACCTCCGCCCGCGACGTCTGACATCAAGATGGAAGGATCCGACGACTATGAGCCGCCACCGGCAATTCCGCCTTCAAAGACTTCGCCCTCGTACCAGCCGCCGTCAAGGCCCGCTGCGAACACCAGCAGGACCGCTCCTTCAGATCCCATGAAGCGACGGCCCATGGCTGCGCAGGTCCCAATGCAGAGCCCTCAGAACCCCCAGGATACGGGTGGCGTTGACGCGAGAGGCCAAGTGACACCAGCCGGTGTTCAGCGGCCAACTATCAATCCCTCCCCTTCTGTGACAAAGCGGCACCTGGATGCCAACAGCGATCATCCAGCCGCTAAACGCGTGAGTCACGAAATCCCTTCAAACTAACTAACCCATCAGGTCTCACTTCTTCAAGAACACCCCAAACGTGACTGACACGAGAGCTCACAGATGAGGAACGCGCCTCCAGTCCTCGGCAGAGGCAATCCCATGATCCCCAGGGCCCCGAGGGCATACAAGGCTCCTCCTCCGCCCAAAGACCCCTCCGCCATGGAGGTCCTCGGGCTGGTGCCGCCAACGCGGCCGGCTCCTCCTCCTGCTGCTACCGGCATGGTTGACTCACCCAGGCCTGCACAGGCGCCGCCACGTCCTGGCGGAAACCAGGGCGGAGGTCGACCCGGACCACCAAGCGGTCCCTCAGACAATCAAGGTGGAAGACCTGCCGGCTATCATCAGCCAGGTGGTCGGCCGGGTCCTGGTGGCCCACCAACCGGTCCGCGTGGCGGACCGCAGAATGGTCCACAAGTGAGTGTCTCCCATCTAACCTATCTACAAACGCGGTATACTGACCGAGCACAGCAGCAGGCCCTTCCCAGACCTCGACCGAAGAAATCGGCCGACCTCTTCATCAAGCGCAAACCTAATGGCGGTCGTTAGGCATCACATCACACCTTACCGACTGCTGGGTTGTTGTCTTTTCGCCTACAATGTGCCTTTGAGGGCACTTTCGGCGCTGTCCTTGAGTTGGGCGGGCGTCTTGTCTTTATTGTTGCATACCTGGAGTCTTTTTTTTTTTCCTTCTTTTTACACTTCATACCACTGCATACAGGAAGGCGTCTCGGGGCATTTGTTGCGTGTTTGGTAGAGTGACTTGGACGGGGGTATGGAAGCATTGCATCGCGGCCTGGGTGGCTTTGACATGCCAGGGTTTGCCCAGGGAAGGGCATCAGCATTGACGTTGCGGACCTTGGTGTCACATAAGAGAGGTGGCTAGGGCTTATTGAGGGAGGGAGAAGGGGACCGTTGGGCTTGGGTCGAGACGTATATCTCGGTGGCAACGTGCTACTAATAGCCTTTGCCTAGCACTTTAGCTCTCGTTGGTGATGCCCCGTGGGGGCAACTTGCTGCCTGAGGATGATGCGATCTTTGGGAAGTGTACTTGTCGGACGACCTAGGTAAGGTAGGCATTGGGCAACCAACATCTCTCTATTCTGACATTGGACAAGGCGAGGGGGGCCGACTGATTCCCACGGTAGCGGCTGGGGCGGCTCACAGCTTTCGGTACGAGCCAGGGAGTGATACCACCTTCCTGAACGGTACGCGATAGGCCCGTCGTGGTAACAGCATGCATGTTGATGAGTGGATGCGCGTAAAGTCGTAAACGGGTGTCCTTCACTGCAATGCCTGGATCCTTGACTCGTCTATCATCTACGCCACCTATAAGGTGCATCACGGCTGTGCATGTGGTAATACTCGTTAGCACATCCAGCCTCATTGGTATTTTGTCAGCCCCTTTCATCTCCCTGCACAGCCCGATGCCCGTTAGCACACATTTCAAGATCTCCTCCCATATTGGTTGTACGGGGATAAGTCCATCAAGTTAATACCAACAAGGTCCAGACTCGGAGCTGTATTCATGCCCTGCACATACCCGTCAACCAGCCCCTCTCCTCCTCTTCTCCGCGCGATGCCTCCAACAATGTCGATACCGGGCCGTGCTTTCCATTCCGTATGCCGGGATCCCGTCAGTGACACTCCCGGTCCCTGCCCGTTGCCCGCCAACCAAAGCTACCCGTCGCTTCCTGTAAGGATGTACACTACTTCAAGACACAACAAACTTCACACTCACTCCCCGGTTCCCATTGTGCCGCTGCGCTGATGATTCAAGTCAGTCGGCCCCTCGTAGCTCATTCTATGTTATGGTTCCCCAACAAGTATGCTCGGCTAGCGCTCTCAATACATCGGGGGTATCTAAACCAAAATCGAGTCTTGCTCATTCGAGCAGCGCGGAGTATTGGACAAATGTCTAGGACGAAACAGGGCATTGTAAGATTCATTGAGGAGCAGACCACGTAATCGCTGTTAACAAAGCCACGCAGATCATGACAAAAGTTGATGGTACCAAATAGAAGACCTTGGCAACGCAGAGGCACTCTACTCTGTGAACCGTTTCACATTGTTGGCTGCTTCGATCGTTGCCGACCTACCCTACTTCGTCCAAGATCTGCGCTAGGTCCACTGGTATCCTCGCTTGGCCTTTAGCGTCGACGGCCCGAGCCGGGAGGTTCTTAGCTTGGGACAATGTACATCTCGAAGCCTAATTTACTACCTAGGTACAGTACCTTATCTTTCCGTCATCCCTAACAACCTGGCCTACCCGCGTATCTGTGCAAGCAGAGCTCGAACTGCGGGTGGATCATCCTCCACGAGCCCATTCGCCCTTCTGGACAGTGTCGGCTCTTCACACCTTTGGCCGAGCCCTGCTCATTCGTCTCTTGCTTGCGGTCTAGCTGCCTTTGCAGGAAAACGCTTCCTGTTGTTCGAAGAAGAGG
>JANBVN010000203.1:0-54255 GCA_030052785.1 Coniochaeta hoffmannii
TTCCCTTTCCGCATCCCCCTCCTCCCCCCCCCCCCCCCCCCCCAGTTACTCACCTTTATCTCCAGGCAACCACACCGGCTACAAACAATGGCGCGGCACCCGCGTCTCGGCCGAAGAGATCAGCGACCTGTACGCGGGGCTGCAGCAGTCGTACCTCGACGACTTCGACATGATGCTGTCGGGCTACATCCCCGGCGCCGCGGCCGTCGACGCGGTGGGGCGGATAGCCGAGTCGCTGAGGCGGAAGGCGGACGGGAGGCCCGGCGGGTTCTTCTGGGTCCTGGACCCGGTCATGGGGGACAACGGGAACCTGTACGTGGCCGAGGACGTGGTGCCCGAGTACAAGAGGCTGGTGGGCAACGCGGATCTGATACTGCCTAATCAATTTGAGGCTGAGTATGTTTGGCCCCCCTATGCTCCGGGATTTGAAAGTAGGTGGTGGTGCTGACGGAGGTGGGGTGTAGGTTGCTGTCGGATGCGAAGATAAAAGACATGGCGTCGCTCGAGGAGGCGATCGGCGTCATACACCAGCGCTACGGGGTCCCGCACATCATCATCACCTCGGTGGCGATCCCGCACCCGGACCACCCGCCGCACTCGCTGAGCATAGTGGGGAGCAGCATGACGTCCGACCGGAAGGCGAGGCCGTTCAAGATCGTGTTCCCCGCCATCGACTGCTACTTCAGCGGGACGGGGGACATGTTCTCGGCGCTGATGGCGGTGCGCATGCGGGAGGTCTCGGTGGCGACGCCGGGGCTCGGCCAGACGAGATCGTGGCTCAGCGGGGACGAGGTGCAGGCGACGGACCTGCCGCTGGCGAGAGCGGCGGAGAAGGTGCTGGCCAGCATGAACGAGGTGTTGGAGGCGACGTGTCGGGCTATGAACGAGGAGGTTGCCCGGGCGAAAGTGGAGGTGGTGGCGGGGCTCGGGGAGGAGGAGGCGAAGAACAGGCTGCATCTGCTGCAGAGTCGGGCGGCGGAGTTGAGGTTGGTGAGGAATTTGGGGAGTCTGAGGAGTCCGGTCGTGAAGTGTAAGGCACAAAAGATGTGAGAGTGGTCTGAATAGTAGACAGCTAGGCAGTTGGTGAGCGGGTTTAGAAGATCCGATAGACTGCATTCATGTAGAGAAGCATAGCACTTGATTTCAAGGTTTATACGAGAAGCCAGGCGCGATGGAAATCTGCCATCGTCGTCATCGTGTGTGTCAAATCTCTGCCGTCGTATACAATTCCCAATCCAACCAGCCGTGATCGTCTAATGCCCAGCCAATGTACGCCTTTCCAAAACAAGTCTCGTTGTGCCTCGTTTATTCGTCCCGTGGCTAGCAAACAGCACACATTCAGTTCACTCCCGTACTCCCAAACCCGCCGGCACCGCGGACACTCTCCTCCAGCTCCGCCACCTCAACCACATCAGGCGTGTAGATGCGCTCCAGCACGAGCTGGGCAACCCGATCGCCCTCCTGAACAGCGAAATCGGCGTCGGAGTGGTTGAACAGCAGCACCTTGACGGGGCCGCGGTAATCGGCGTCGATGACCCCCGCGCCCGTGTCGATGAAGTTCTTGGAGGCGAGACCGGAGCGAGGTGCGATACGGCCATCTGTATGTCCCAAGCGGTGGTTAATTCAGGAAAACAAGAGGAGAGGGAGAGGGAGACGTACAAGTCCCAGCCGGCACGGCCATGCTGATGTCGGTGTCGACGAGCACCTTACCGCGCGCCGGGACCGTAGTCGGGCGCGACGCGTACAGGTCGTAGCCGGCAGCGAATGCGCTGCCGCGGGTGGGGAGCCTGGCCTTGTCGGAGAGCTTCTTGATCAGGAGGGGAGGTGCCTGGTCGACCTTGGTGACTGCTGGTTCGGAGGGCATGGTAGGCGCTGTGTCGGTCTTCACTCGCTTGGCGGGGGGTGATGTGGGCGGCGATCTGATATTCTCGGAAGCAGTTGTCATGTTCTGAGACGATAGCTGGAAAGGTCTGTCGAAGCGATTGACGTAGGTAAGTTTGGCAGCTGGGCACCTAGTGGAGGTTCAAGAGAGACCTGTAAATGGAAAAGCGGTGGGACGCGACTTGACGCGACTTGCAGCACTCCATTTGATTGGTCAATTGATGAACAGTGCGGTCAGCACTGGCGCTGCTCCTGACAAACAACTAGCAGTCTAGACCTACGTGTCCCGATGACAGTCGTTGCGCTTAAGGGGTCACCCAATGGCATTGTACTTGAGACTCTGAGAGTCTCGTAGACTTGACGGTCCCATTTTGCTACCTTGCGGATGTCAATGATGACACTCGACCGAGTAGAGCTGTCCAGCACGTCGGCATACTATAGTCATCACGGTGTTTGGTCACCTCTCCAGGAGAAGCCAGAACCAAGCCTTGAGACATCGGAGTAGTTTGCGGACAGGCCTGCTTGTTCAGCTCCATGGCTCGCCTACCTGTTCCACCGTCTCGGGAGGGACTCAAGCGGTTGCCCTGGGGTTCTCCACATGATCGCCAGGGACCTCGTTTGATTCCCATCAGCGACATGGACTGCCCGTGAACCGGAAACTGCTGCTCAGTCGTCTATCTCCCGCCCGAAATCCACCAGTCTCAGCCTCGTAGCATCCTTGGGATGAAACTGGGCCACTTTAGACCGCACCAAGAACCTCGATGCCGCCGTTTCCCTCGGAATCCTCACATAGCTGGCCGAGTTATCGCCAGCCGACTCCATCAAGCTGTTCAGCAGCTGCTCCGTCAGCTCTTTCAGCTCTGCACCAGCGGCATCGCTCTCGTCTCTCTCGCGTTTCTTTCCCTGTCTGCGCGGCTGCCCATCGGAAGCTCCCCAGATATCGTCTATGCGACGCTGCCGGACGTCTTCGTCCAGGGTGGCCTTGGCTTTCTTCGGCTTGCCCTGTGCGTTGAACCCGGCTTCTAGCTCATCCGTATCAATCTCCATCAAGTCGCCGACCACGGGACCACCCAGCTCTTCAGCCGCCAGCATTGTGCTAAGCTGATCATTGATGAACTTGTTGAACGACTTCAGCAGTTTCGACGTCTCCCTGTCATAGGCCTTCTTCCGTTGCCGAAGCTCGTCGAGGCGTTCCTGAGCAATCTCTCTGGGAGTCTTGCTCGTGGTGCTTTCCTGGTGATGCCGCAGAGCCTCGATCCTTCTCTCGAGAGCAGCCTCGAGGGCCTTTTGATCCTCCAGGTCTGCCTTCTCTTGCTCTAGCTGCCGTTTTAGCTTATCCAGCGCTGCACCTTGTGTTTTTGCATAGTCCTTCGTCTCAGCAGTGGTAGTGTGAATCTTGCGCAGAGCAAGTAAAGCCGGAAGCACCGACCCATGGCTCGGCAGCAATGGCGCAGACACGGCGACTGCATGATACGCACTGGTTACAGCATCTAGGGAAGCTTTCTCTTTGGCCGACTGAGACGCGCCTGGGAACGAAGGCGGTGGCCGGCTGGTCCGCAGCTACGAGGCGGTTAGTAAGACTTCTGAGATCGGATGGAAGGTGCTGAAACAAACCTTGTCCAATGCATGCTCATGCTCCTTAACCATGCGCTGTAGCTCCCTCAACGTACGGTCAACGTGGCTGGGGTGTAGGTTGTCCATGTTTGCTTGAGACCAGTTATGAGACGACCTGCTCGATAAGACAACCTAGTGCAAACACTCCCTTGACGGTCCTCTGTTCCTCTCGCCGTGACACACAGTACGTGCGTATAGTGTTCCCTAGCTAAGGTAGGTCCTTGTTTGCGCTGGTGACACTTGAAGGACATGCACAGGCTCTTCGGCGCGTAGCCCAACGTGAGATGGCTTTTCGTTGAGGCTGTCGTGTAAGCTTCCCTGTTAGAGGAGCCTGATTCTACGCTCAGCAACCAAGAACAGCTGGTTTGTAGACCTCACAAAAGTGTCTAATTCGACTGCTGATGATGAGCACGGTTCGGAGGTTTGATCTGCAGCTGTCCATACTTCGCTGGACGCGTTGTTATTGTTGAGCACGGGGTCACCCCAGATCCCTTGGCTAAGGTACTGCGCTCACTCGCGAAGTACGCCCTGATTGCACCAGAACTGTAGCGGCACCGCCATGTACCAAGGTGGCTAGGGAGGTATGCAGATTGTTTGTTTCTCCTCGCCGTGGCACCCTGGTGAGGAAAGTGCGACAAGGAGATGGATCAAGCTGGGAACGCGCAGCTGCAAGCAGCCGAGCTGAAGTAGGGCCCACAGTCACGGCTGGGCTCCCGGGCCCCCCTGCCCTCCGCTGCAGGCCACAGTCAGAAGGCCCCACAGAGAGGTCCCTGCCCAATCGGGAGTTGGGAGCTGGAAGGTGAAATTCCACAGAACAGGCTGCAAGCCCCGCTGATCCCGCACCAATTTCGCATCAAAGCTTCCATCCCTCTTCTCCTCATCCCCATCCAAAACCACCTTGAGACAACCTGCTTCCCCTGCCGTCCTCCCACGATCCTCAACCTTTTCCACCATCTGTATAAGGCCCTGATTCTCCCATCGGCGTCGACAGTATACCTGCTGGTCTGTCTCATTCTAGCCCCTAGAAGCCCCGCCGTGTCACTGCTTCGCCCCCAGCTTTACTGAGCGTGGTGGATGAAGACGCGCCCAATCAGTCAACCCCAGAGTTAACAAAGCTGACGCCACGCGAACCCTTCAGGCCTTTAGGAAGTTAGGAGTGCCTGTGACTGAGCCGAGCGGCAGAGAAGAGAAGGGCAGCTAGGCTGAAGTATCACATCACCTTGACTAAATTGGCACTCGCCGTTCACTGTCATCGCACGGTCATCCCTCTTGTTCCGACCCCGTCTCGACCTTTGACCTTTCACCTCGTTGCGAGTCCCAACCCCACGACCTCGAACCCTACCTGCCACTACACCTGCCCGTTTTCCTTCGAAATCCCTCGAGGTGGAGATAGGATACAGAAATCAACTACTTTCTCACACCAAGAAACAACTTGGCTCCGCGGCTTCTCCCCACACGTGAATCAAGCGACGTATATCTCCGATACCGCCACCATGTCTGCCTCTCCGCAGCACACTTCGACCAAGCGCCCGCTTGAAGAGGCGTCATCGCCATCCCGGAACGATCAGCCAGACGCCAAACGGCCTGCTCTGGACAAAGTCCTCCGGAGCGACGAGGAAGAGAAGCCGGAACACGAAGCCGCTCCAGCTACCGAGACGTCCCAAGCTGAACCTGACGACACCACAACTGCCGCCGAGACGAATGGAAAAGTCAAGACGAACGGCGAGAAGGATGAGGCGAAGGAGAGTAAGGATGCCCAGGGCGATACCATTGTCCCTGATGCGCCCGACACCAAGCCTATCAGCAGCACTGCCGCGCCCATGCCGTCGCACATTCAGAACAGCCAAGCGACCAATACCCATGACGAGACTGCCTGGATCCACATCCGCGCTGTCATTTCCAGTCCTGAGGCCGCTACCGTCATCGGCAAAGGCGGCGAGAACGTGTCCAAGATACGGCAAATGTCGGGTGCAAAGTGCACCGTTAGTGACTACCAGAAGGGTGCTGTCGAGCGGATCTTGACCGTCAGCGGCATCGTCGACGCCGTTGCCAAGGTTTGACTCCTCCTCCAATGCACATCTCTCTGCATCGGTCCAGATACTAACCCAGTCTACTCTAGGCATTCGGCCTCATCATCCGCACCTTGAACAATGAGCCCCTGGCTGAGCCGTCGAGTGTCCATTCCAAGACGTACCCCCTTCGTTTGCTAGTCCCCCACATCCTGATCGGCTCTATCATCGGCAAGGGCGGTAGCCGTATAAAGGAGATTCAGGAGGCGTCAGGCGCCAGGCTTAATGCCTCTGACTCTTGCCTTCCCCTGTCCACTGAGAGATCGCTCGTCGTCATGGGCGTTGCGGACGCTGTGCACATTGCGACTTACTATGTTGGCAGCACTCTCTTGGAGCAGCTGAACGAACGGTTCGGCGGCCCGGCTGCCTCCGCCTACGCTACGAGAAGCGGTGGCCCTGCTGGTGCCGTCCCTGGCGGCATGCAGGTGATCCCGTACATGCCCCATCCGGCTGGAGGAAACTACGGCAATCGGGAGAACTACACGAGGCGCCAAGAGCACCGGTCGCAGCACATGCCTCCGAACCCCTATGCCCAACCGTATGGACACCCGCAGCAACCGGCTCCCCATGCTGCTGTTCCCATGCACTATGGCGCCCCGGTTGCCGGGCCGTATGGCGCAGCCGCTCCTCATGTGCAACCGCATCACGCTGGCCCCCATGTCGGTCCTCAACCCCACGCCGGCCCTCACGGTCAACCTGCTGGACCTCATGGTGCCATCCCGGGTGCGCCACTAACTCAGCAGATCTTCATTCCGAACGACATGGTCGGTGCCATCATCGGCAAGGGCGGCCAGAAGATCAACGAGATCCGGCAGATCAGCGGCAGTGTGATCAAGATCAACGAGCCTCAAGACAATAGCAACGAGCGGCTCGTGACCATCACGGGCACCGAGGAGTGCAATCGCATGGCGCTGTACATGCTGTACTCCCGACTTGGTGAGCTCAAAGACCCCAAGAACCACCAGCAGCCCAACTAGCAGCAGCAGACGACTAACAGCCCGCCCACTTACAGAGAGCGAAAAGCACCGAGTTTAGTGTCATTGGGGCTTGGTCATCAATAGTCTTATGGGAGTTGGCGTGGTGGATACTACTGAACAGTCGATATTGGGCGTTTCTAACGGTGGCTATATGCTCTGCAGTTGACGGCTCTCCCCAAATTCATAGCATTGCACACTTAACACATCTCGGGCCTCCACAATGACTACCGTCTCTTCCCTCATCATGTGTCACTGTCATCCTCCTCTCCAACCTTTGCTGTCGCACACGAACTCACGATGACACTTTCCAATGCACTTTCAAACTCACTCCCCAACAACCATCATCCCGCCTAGCCCTCTGTACTGTCTCACCGTCGCCTCAAACATTCCGTCCTCCCACTGATCATGCTCGAACCGTCGAATGAACACTCACTATGCTCATAGGTACCCCGGTTACACGATTGCGAAGGTTATTAACATTTCGTTATCTCGGTCACAAAGACAACATACTCGTACACTCATGCGAACCGACGCCTAAAGGCCAAACTGGTGTGGTCCCTATCCTTATCCTTAGTCCTTACAATCTGCCCGGCCCCCTATCGCCAGAATACCCGATGCCTTAAAGCGTAGACGCCAAAAAGTCTTCACTATCTCGACTCGCGGGACAAAGACCAACGGACAGTTGGGACATTCTCATGCAGTTATGTATAGTTTACTGCGAGGGCCCGTGGACGAAGCTGCAGAGAAGAAGCATCAAAGGTCAGTAACAGTTGTCAGAGAGTACGAGACGGCGACGCCGGGGAGACTTCACTTATTCCACATCTTGCCGATGAAGCCGGACTGCTTCTTCGCGTCGTGCATGCTCTGTCTGCGCGCCACGGAGGCGGGGTCATCGCTGCCGCGCTTCTGGGCCGCCAGGTTGGCGAAGAGGCCCGCTGATGCCTGTGTCAGGCGCCATTGTGGTCAGCTATCTGCTTCGTATAGCGTATGGTACAGAGCGAATGGTGAGATCAAGGTAAGGCTAGACTTACCCTACGACCGGTAGGGGAAGAGGGAGGAGAGTTGGCCGAGGAGACGGAGTCGGAGCGGGTGCTGGTGGGGTTCGGGTCGGCCATTGTTTTCTTTGACAATGACTTGGATAGTATGTAGAGCAGTTTAATTTGATCTTAAGGGATTGATTCTCGGTGTCAAGATGAGGTGAGGTGATGAAGACAGGACAGGTATAATAAAGAAGGATGCCCTGAGAGCAGAGAGGGGATGACGAGGAGGGGTTATAAATCGAAAAGAGGAGATCGACACACAGCTGCTGGAGCTCTTCCCTCCCGCGCGGTAAGACTGGGAACAGCTACTGCTTCGATCTGGGTCTGGGCTATGACCTGGTGTGTGGTACCTACCCATCGAAGAGGGCTACACCTGCTGTTGGTGCCTGCCTGTACCTTTACTCTAGACATACTGGGTGCCGATTCGATCATCCCTCGGAAGTAGCCGATTCGAAAGAGATCGACGCTACACGCCTTCATCACGGCGGCTCTCCTTACCTTGGTTCTTTCATGACTGCTACAGGTTGATCGGGACCGTAGGTTCCTATCTAGTACAGGTACACACATGGAATGAACGAAGCACTGGAGGTTGGCGGATCAGTCGGGACCCCGCAGGCAGGCTGGTGTCAGTGTGGTCTGATACTGGGCGAGGGCCAACCATAGCTCGACTTGTGAATTGACTCTTGCAGAGCTTACACAGTGGTAGTTGATGGTTCGCTATATCAAGAGGACGAAGCATCCATATCTTCTAGCATTAGTGTCACGGGCCCATAGACATACTTTGCTGACGAATCGGTAAGAACACGACAGACTGCTAGATGAGTCCACTCAGTAATCCCAATATCCTGTATCTAGACCTCGCCCTCTGACAACCTAGGCTGTACAATGTACGTTTTCGTAGACTTCTCGATCAAGTAATGCTGAAACCGTCATGGACTGGTAAATGGTGATCAGCAAAGTGGGAACTTGAAGGGGTCATAGGACAGCGCCCAACGAGGATTAGTGGTTGCGGGGTCGCGTGCAAGCTCCAAACCTTGAATCGACGCTACCACAGTGTAGAGTCGCTAATCGTGCTGCTGGGGACACGTGAGACCCCTTGAGAGTAATCAGTCCCTCCGAGGGCGACTAAACGCTTGAGGAACAGGCGTTAGCTTGTTTCTTTAACGACATGAAATCATATTATGTATATACGCATTGTAAGCACATTGGTTTTGTATTTAGTTTATATCTTATACGTTAACTAAGGTAGTACTGCCTTCGGAAATGTTCGAAACAGCCTCGTAACAGTTGGCTGGGCGGTTCGTTTGTAGCGTTTGATTGGTCAATGTGCTAAGGCGGGAGTTGGAGTTGCGAAATGCCAACTGTGGCTGAGCTCCGACTATGCCATACCGTATTCCATACCCTTTTGGAACGGCTCCACACCTCCACTTAATTCCCGCGCCCCTATATCAACACCACGAATAGTATCACTACTCTATTAGCCTTTTCTTAGCCAAAATAACGTTAATTAAGCTAACTAAGGTTAATTATAGTATTTCAAACCTCTTAGAATAACCTAGGCTACTCGAGAATAGCGAATTAAGGCGGCGTTAACCGCTTTTTACGAAGCTAAAGTCCTCTCTTTACGATAAGCTATACTCTATTCGATATATCCCTAAGTACTTTATTTAACTATTTCCAAAGAACTAAATCTTACGTAGTAACCTATATTACTTTTTAACACTTTATATCTACTATAAAAAGCTACTATTTATAAAGCTATTAAATAAAAGACGTATAAATATAGCGTTCATAAAGATTATATAAAAAAAGCTTCTAATATAAGAGGATATTTTCGAATATAATATAATTTTAAAGCTTCTTTCTAAATATAAAATAAAAAGAGGCTTTTAATATAACTTACTTATATTTATTAAAGTTATTTAGAAAGATATAACTAACGTTAACGTTAATACTTATAAATAATTAACCTTATAATCTAATTAACTATTATTTTAAATATAATCTAAGATTTTTATAAGAATAAGTACTATTAAGTAAGCTAGATATACTATATTATTTTATAGTAGCCTATTTTATTTAGAATACTTAACTATAACTAACTATTATATTTAATAGGTAACGTTATTCTGTATAAATAATAGTTATTTAGCCTAAGAAAGTATTACTTACTTATTAAGCTATTTCTAATAAGTAGATTAATAGTATTTATATTTAATAAAGAGTGCTAGTTATTAAGAAACTATAAGTTAAAGCTATCGCGAGGGTGTAGAAAAGGGTGGTGTTAATGTAGCGGGGGCGGAAATTACGTGGCGGTGTGGAGCGTTCCAAGAGGCTATGTGTTCCAAAAGGGTATGGAATACGGTACTAGGTCTGAGCACTGAGACTATGTCAAGCCATCCAATTTATTACATGCTTCAGCGGCTGCTACCCTCGTCTGTGACTAAGATGCGGACCGTCCGGTAGCCTCAGATCAAAAATTTCACCCCTACACAGATTCGCATGCCAACCGTAAATCAATGTTGTTTCGGCCGTCCAGGGCTGTGTGCGTTTGGTCAGCAAGTACCGATGCGAGGTAGAATCATCCCCCATATTGGCAGGACCGCGGGGACCAACAGCGCGGCTGTCAGCTGTGAGGGAAAGCAAGGCAGCCTGCGAGGCCGAGCGCCATGCTCAAGAGCCTCTCTATTGCATCCAGCGCCATCGGTGCCGACCAAGGCCTCCGGCGATGAGGAGAATAAAGAGAATGTTGCGATTGAGACGTAAGCCGAGACGTCAAGGGTAACTGCACAGTTATGCAAGATGCGGAGGACGACTAGGATAGGGAGGAGGAGGACGACGAGCAAGACTACAACCTGACGGGACGCGAAGAGGATCGGGGTGGCTGTCCGGACGCGATCGATCCGCTTGCCGGCACCAATGATGGGCGTGACAGGTGTGTTCCGTTGTCCGTGGTGTTCTGTGTGCTCAGCATTCAGCAAGTGCTGTCGATGAACATTCGTTCGCTTCATCGGCAAGTGTGATGCTCTCGGGCCGGCGACAGCATTCTGCAGAGGTGCCTGCTGCCCATTATCGTCGCGTGGAAGCGTTATTGTTACACCTGCCTGACAGGACGATCACCGGTCACTGTCACCCTCGTAGAGGAAGGGGTTGTTGGAGTTGGGCGCTGCCATTGCAGCTGCGTTGCGCTGTCAGGTGCAGGTACTGTTCGGTGGGTCAGGCATCTGCTCTTCGGTCTTCACTACCTACCCACCGGTCACGGTCCGGGGGGTTGGCGTTGTCCTGGTGGCGACTTGGCTTCGGATGCTCCAAACGGCGGCACCTCCTCCGACTGCCATCGCTGCGTACACTTGGAGATCCAGTGAACACCAGGGGGCCAGCAACAATGGGTTTCAGATGCACTGTTCATTGGCAGATGTGTTTGCAATGCGCATGTGACACGCGCTCTACCCTTGGTTCTGACTTTGATACTTTTTGTTATTGACGGCTTGCGATCATTCCTGGGCCTGCCTCATCCCTTCGCATCCGCAATGCTGCACCAGCGCCACCAATCTCGGGCACCTCGGCAGCCGCTCCAGGCCAGGGAGAGTGAAAACGTGGTTTGGGAGGGGTGCAAAAACACAGCGATTCTGGTGTAAGCGCTATACATCCTCTTTCTCACTCACCTTGCCGGCATTGCGCGCTGAGGAATGTCTCGGCTAACCAAGACTCTCCCAGCGTCCGCGCGGCTCGGTAGTTGTCGTCCCCGGGAATTCCAGTTACAGGAACATCCTATAGGAGGTACACACTCCGAGTCAATGACGAGCACTCCTGCGGCTGAATACTAAACTGCGTGCCAGAGCTCTGTCCAGTCGACGACTCCCAGTATCAAGTTCTACTGCGTGCCGGACAGGTGTAGCCTGCCTTGACTGGCTTCCAGTGATGCATGCCTGGGTTGTCGATGAGACTTGTCGACGGTAGTACGTGCTTGAGAGATCCGGCTGCTGTCTAGCTGCGGTGGGCTGCCCTCGATGCGGTTCCTCGCAGTGCCTGCCTGAGAGGTGTTCCTGGTTTTCGGCTGCAGTACGCAGGTGTCCGGCTACATGCCATCGCTCTGTTTTGGACAACTTCTCGACTCTGACTGACTGCTCCATTCCACCGCGTGCCGTCCTGCCGGTCTCAGAGGATGCCCGGACGGAGGAGGCCGCTCGCTGATCCCGTCGAGGAGCGGCCCGTCTATAAAGCGCGCCTCGCTCTCTCTCTGTCTCTTTGTCGGACCTGTTCTCCTCCTCCCATCACAATTCGCAACAGTCGCTCGTTACTCTTCACATTCCTTTCGCTCGCTACTCTTTACTGTTCTTTCACTCGCTTATCTTTCTCCACGCACCATGAGGCTCTCGGCCTTGCTCTTCACGGGGGCGCTCCTACCCGGCCTGGGTCTGGCGCAGGACACAACTGTCGCC
This sequence comes from Coniochaeta hoffmannii, assembly GCA_030052785.1. Classification (NCBI taxonomy): domain Eukaryota; kingdom Fungi; phylum Ascomycota; class Sordariomycetes; order Coniochaetales; family Coniochaetaceae; genus Coniochaeta; species Coniochaeta hoffmannii. The sequence continues at coordinate 12,024 of JANBVN010000203.1, forward strand.
GTCGACCTCTCGCTTGCGTCGCTTCTCAACGGGGTGCTCAATATCGTCAGCGGCCTGACGACTGCGTAAGTTTGCCGCCTCTGTTTGATGAGCCTTGCTAACTGTCTAGGGTAATCACCCCCCTCCCCAACGGCCAGGGCACCATTACCGTCCCCACCCTCCCCGCCGTGATCGCTCCCGGTCAGGACGTCACTGTCAACTTCGACGCCGACCTACTCGGCGTTCCCCAGACGGACACCGGCTGTTCGCTCATCGTTACACTCGACGGGCAGATCGTCCTCCAGCAGCCCCTCATCGACACTGGCGGCGTCACGTCCATCACCACCAACCCTATCGATGTTGGCCTGAACCCGGCGCTGGTCATCACTGAATTGTGCGGCTTGATCCCTGTGCCCCTCGTCGTGTCGAACCTTGAGCTCGTGATTGGCCCACTCGCCGTGACAACCACTGACACGACAACGGCAACCGACACTGCTACTGGTACGGATACTGCTACTGCTACTGGTACGGACACTGCTACTGGTACGGACACGGCTACAGGCACAGATACTGCTACTGCTACCGGGACGGACACGGCTACAGGCACGGATACTGCTACTGCTACCGGGACGGACACTGCTACTGGCACGGACACGGCTACAGGCACGGATACTGCTACTGCTACCGGGACGGACACTGCTACAGGTACGGATACTGCTACAGGTACGGACACTGCTACTGGTACAGACACTGCTACGGATACTGCTACTACTACTGGCACGGACACTGCTACTGGCACGGACACTGCTACAGGCACGGACACTGCTACTGGCACGGACACTGCTACTGGCACGGACACTGCTACTGGCACGGACACTGCTACTGGCACAGACACGGCTACAGGCACGGACACGGCTACTGGCACAGCTACAGGCACGGCTACTGGGACGGACACTGCTACTGGCACTGCTACTGGCACGGACACTGCTACAGGCACGGCTACTGGCACTGCCACAGGCACGGCTACAGGCACAGATACGGCTACTGGGACGGACACTGCTACTGGCACGGACACGGCTACAGGCACGAACACTGCTACTGGCACGGACACTGCCACTGGGACGGACACTGCTACTGGCACGGACACTGCTACTACTGGGACGGCTACGGCGACCACCTCACCCACCGCCTCACCCACCCCTAGCGTCCCGTCCATCATTGGAGATTTTGCTTCATTTGGCTGCCTCGGCTCGACAAACAACTTCCCGACCTTCACCCTCGGCCTCTCCTCACCCGACATGGACATTGATACGTGCGTCGCTGTTTGCGGCACCACGGCGTTCGCCGGTATTTTTACGACGTAAGATTTTCCTTGTCCAGGCATGCAATTCATGGTACTGACTTCTTAGCGAATGTTACTGCGGTGCGGATATCGATCGCCCCGCTACCGACTTCGTCCCCAGCGAGTTGTGCGACATCCCCTGCCCCGGAAACAGCTCAGAATTATGCGGCGGCATCCGCGACGCCACGGTGGCCCGCCGGCAGGCGGTCATCTCCAACACGATTCTCCTCACCCTCTACGTCAACATCAACATCGTTAGCCCCGTGGTGTCCACCACAACTGCTACTTCTTTGGTCCCGACGATCGTCACGTCGCTCGTGCCCGTTACCGCCAACGGCTCCGTCGTAACACTCACCTCGCTCGTGCCCACCGCTTCCCCGACCTCCGTCACCAACATCGTCGTGTGCTATGGCGGCATCTGCGGCGTCAACTTCTTCTTCGACGCCTTCCCCGGCGCCGACTGCTACGGCGAAACCGTCTACGTCGCTCAGCCCTGCGGCTGCCCAGGCGGCTGGCAGTACCATCCCATCCTGTGCAACAGCGATGCCTGCACCGGCGCCACCGTATACAAGCCCAAGCCCTGCGACGGCCACTGCGGCAAGGACGTCGTCGTCTTCCAGCCCCAGACCTGCGACACGTGCCATGGCGGTGTTGTTTATCAGCAGGTACCCGGTCAGCCCGGTGTTCCTGGTGCTCAGGCCGGTGCTCAGGCCAGTGCTCAGGCTGGTGCTCAGGCCAGTGCTCAAGCCGGTGCTCAGGCCAGTGCTCAGGCTGGTGCTCAGGCCAGTGCTCAGGCTGGTGCTCAGGCCAGTGCTCAGGCTGGTGCTCAGGCTGGTGCTCAGGCCAGTGCTCAGGCTGGTGCTCAGGCCGGTGCTCAGGCTGGCGCTTCCACCACCGCCGCCAAGCCCGCTGTCCCCTACGTCACTGCTGGGTCTGACCGTCTCGCGGCTTCCCTGGGCTGTGCCGTTCCCGCCCTAGCGGCGTTTGTCTTCATGTGAGGAGCGTTGGTGCTTGGGATGTTTAGCTTCTCGTTCTCTACTCCTCTTGACATCTTCGATGGATCCTCTTTTCATCACGCTTCCGGGCTTTTTTACTTTGGTATCTATACTTTGTTGAGTATACTGCAATTGCATATATTCCTTTAAACTTGAAACTTCCGATGATGACATGTGTTGATGCCTGTTGATGTGGACTGAATGACTGCTTCCTAAGTTGTCCGCTAAGTAGGTATCGTATTAATTGCGACGGGTCTGTTCGTCTGCTACCTGCGGTCTCTAACGCACCGCTGTAGGACACTTGATTAACATCGGATATCACAGCCCTCTTGCGTCTACTTCTTGAAGCCCAGTTGTCAACAACCACGTACAGGTCATCGTAAGTAGCAATAAATTACAAGCTGAATATTAATGCCTGCCGCTAATAGAAACTACTAAACTAATATTGTATTATGTCACTTGCATTGGTTTATTTGACTTTATATGATACTTATAGTCGACTACTCTAGCAATACTATCCCTAGTAATACTAACACTGTCCTTAATACAGACACGTTATATATACTAGTATAATGAGTGGTTCGTCTGAGATAACATTATCAAGTCTCCAGTTGTGGCTTTACGCTGTTCTCAACACCCCTTTTGCTGTATAAGGAGAGGCACGTGTCTAACCATAGCTTCATGCTTACTTGAGTTACACTGCCGAGACGCAGAAGCACACTCCCATAGAGATACGGACTGTATCCGATTACAGTTAAGAGAAGAAGTCACCGAGTGAGTGCGAGTATGAATGTAAGCGGACGTTTTGATATGTCAAACTACCTTGCACGGTTAGACAAAGTGCCATGCCACTTGCGTGAGAGAGTGTAACCTGCGGCCATCCTCTTGCCTATCGACTATAACCATTAACCAGGAAGCAATAAGCTAGCTCTCGGGGAGCATGAGTCATTTCCAACTCCAAAGCACCAAGCCCACCCATCAGGGAAAGTTGTAGCTACGGCCGCCTGCGCGCACCGGCCGGGAATCACAAGGTATCTCTAAAGGGAAAGTAGACGAACAAAATGTAAGGGAAACAAAAAGGAGGGGTATCTGATATATATGTGTGCCGCGCATCCAAGCCAGGAGCTCAGATCATGTTCCCGTTGACACTGATCTCGACGCCCTCGCCCTTCTGCTTCAGCGCCTTGGCGAGCATCAGCTCCCTCATCCAGTCGATGCGCTCGTCGCGGCCCTTAACAGCAAAGTGGTGCGTCTTGCCGGTGCCGTTGACCCCCTCCGACACGGAGGAGCCGAAACTCGACACGCTACCGGTGCTGCTCGGGTGGGCTGACCATGGGACGGCGCTCTCCCTCTTGCGCAGCTTGACGCCGCCCTTCTGGTCCTGCGGGATGAGCTGGAAGCTGAAGGCGGCGATGTCGCCCTTGGCCCCCCTGTCCTTGCTGCCGCTGCCGCTGGAGCTGCTGCGGATGCTCATGGCCTTGAGGGCGGCGTTGAGCTTGGAGGTGGAGGCGAGGCTGCTGCAGGCGATGGCGTAGTCGTCGACGTCGATGTACTCGAGCGTGCGGTTCGTCTGGGTTGGGTCCTTGTGCATGGCTAGCCGGGTGCCGCGGAGGGTGAAGTAGTGCTCGTGCCACTCGTGGCGGAGCATCTTGGTCTTGCGCTTCTTCATGAGCCCTTGGTAGGAGATGGTGTTGCCGTCGGTCATGTCGGCCGCGTGTGAGGTGGGAGGGGAATGGTGCCGGACGATGGCGGCGCCGCTCGCGCTGCTGCTCCCGGCGGCGCTGCTGGTCGCGGATGCGCAGGCGCTGCCCGGGATCGGGGCGATGGCCTTTTCGTAGGTCTTGTTGCGCTGGGTCCAGGGGTATTGCACACGGGGCGGCGGTTGGATGGGTCGCTGCGAGGCTGCTGCGGCGCGCTGGGCGAAGGATCGGCCGGACTGGTTGTTGGTGGGGCTGACGATGGAGTTCTCGTCCAGGGCGGGCATCACGGGGAAGGATGGCCGGCGACCGGAGGCGCGGGAAGCGGACCGCCTGGGGGGGGCGGGGTTGTGGCGGTAGTTCATGTCCGGTGGGACGGACTGCGAGGCATCGCGGGCGACAGGCCCGAGATTGACTGCCGTCACGGGGACGTCCATCTCGGAGAAAGGCGTGCCGAACCGATATGGGGCCGTAGGCGTCGTTTCCTCGGGCGAGTCCTCGACCACCTCGGCGTCCGAGACCATAGGAGTGGCTGCCAGCGGGTGCTGTTGCCGCCGAGGGGGGACCTGACCCGGTATGGAGAGCTTGGGAAGAGAGCGGAGGCCCTGGTGAGGCGTCTGCTGGGCCGGGAAGATCTCGAATGGCGGCGTGGGAGGCACCTCGCTTGACTCGGATGGGTGCTGTTTCTGGAAGTCGAGGAACTGACGAACATTGTCCTGGGGATCTCTCTGCTGGAGAGCCTGCAGAGTTGCCGCTTCCAAGTATTGAAAGGGCGGCAGGTTACCCGGCCCCATAACATCCGACGACGCTACCACGGATGGGATAGCATCGGACACAGGTCGGAGGGTGTCGTCGATGGAAGGCAATCTGTGCTGTGGCAGGTTCTCGGCGTTGACAGCAGCGAGGGCCGCGTTGCCGGGGTCACCAGCCATCATGATAATGCCTCCCTTCTCCATGTCGACGAACGGGTGGTCCTTCTTGAAAGCCTCAATCAGGCGCTGGTTCCTCTTCCACTTGGCGCAATTCTCGCCTTTGGAGCACTTGTGCGGACGTGGAATCATCTGCTCGATACCCACGATCGAGACAGATTCCAGCGGCGATATTACATCGTTGAACTTTGGCTTGAAGCGCTTCTTGCTTACAGACGATCCTTGCCTCCTCAGTTCGCGGCGGGCCTGTTTGTCGGGGGCGTCCTCGATATCGGTCTCCATCACGGGCTCTGGCTTGCGAATGTTGCGCATGTTGTGGATCTCGTCCCATATCTTGGTCCTCACGCCAAACGAGGGAATGCCCAACTCCTTGAGGTCCTCGAACTTGAGCGTGATCAGAATGGCACCCGTGATGTCGTTCTCAACAAAGAAGTCGCAGTCGCTCAGCCCGACGCCTGCATTGCGCATCCACTGCGCTACCTTTTCTGGCGACCACTCCGCCAGCGTCTTGGTGTCGAGCTCCTCGGTCGTGTAAGAGAAAGGGCCGTCGTCCCGCTTCTTTCTACCGGGTATCTGTGTCAGTTCTAGCGCGATTGGGACCTGGCCGTCGACACTGGAGCTCGGATCCTTTGGTGTAAGCGGGGAGAGCGACAGCGCGTGCTGGAACTCGATCGAGTGCGACGATGCCATGGAGCTGCGGAACAGATGCGGCCCTCGTGGCCCCTCAACCTGCTTTGACCCATTGTCGAAGAGAAAGGGGTCTCTTCGTAACGAGCTGGGCGTGTGCACCTCGTCGTACGACGAGACAGTGGTAAAGCTCGGTTGTCCCGACTGGTCGAGGTGTCAGCGATATATGCCTTGGCCCCTACGAGACAGAGCAGAATGCAGACATACCGAGTTCAAGCTCGCTCTCGGCGAGTTCTCCACATCGTACTCGATATCCTCGATCTCCGTATCCAGTGCCTCTTCGTCAATCTCCCAGTCCTCCATAAACTCCGTGGCTACTGAAACCGGCCGTCCTTTTGTGGACGACCCTTTACTGAAAATGCTGTCCCGCAAGCCCGGCCTCTCCAGCATCTCGCGATGTGGCCGCTCTTGCGGACGGAACTGTATTATCGTCTCCTAGAAGCGTATGGTCAGCCAACGGCGCAGTGGCAAACATCTAGGGTATAGAACTTACCATTTTCTTCGTCTCCTTTTTATTACGATTGTTTGCTTGTAACTGCTGGGCTGTCGTCAAGACTGCCGTTCCTCTTCTTCTTCCGCGCCGTCGCCGGCAAATAGTATATTAGTCAACGAGGGGTAGTAAGCCGCGACCGGTATGCGCGACCCGAGCAGGAATGCTCCTTAGTAGTACGAGATGTTAAGAACAAGGAGATTCCACAACGTGCCCTTCGAGATATGGTAGATGCCAAACAGAGGAGAGGATTTCTCTCAATCGCGGCGCGGGCGCGTAGAGCTTGTTATGTATGGGCCGACAATCGCAAGGTGTGTTCCGTTCTACTTGAGGCCGGGGATCACAGCGCACAGCACAACACAGTGGGGTGGACATGCGGGTGGTAAGGTGTGAAGGGGGACCCCGACCAAGAGGGAACAGCCTGGGTATCTTGGAGCAAAAGAGAGGTATCCGCTCAAGTACCGGAGCCTTCCAATGTCGGCAGAACTGTGATAATGTCACTTGACATGTGTACGGCCGAGTGACATGCTCGATGCCAGAAATGGGCCTGTCTGGCCCTGTCGCAAGCTCTTCAGAACGATAATTATAGCATCTTTGGCAGCTTCCATCGTGTGAATCCGCGTCGACACAGCAGGAAGAACAGCGGTAAAGCCACGAATGTCGACTGCTGGTTGGGCGGACGGTAGCAACGACTGCAGGCCTGCATGCGAGGAGGAGGTGTTCGAAGTGGAGCTGGCAGGGTGGCCGGCGAATGAGGCCGTCGTCGAACCAAGAATACGCGAGACTGACGGAGGGCCGATCTCAGCTGTATTGGCTGGAAATTCATGTGAGCTAAAGTGCTAGTCCCCGTATTTTTGGAGCGTCGGTTACACCCTATTCGTTGGAGCTCGAAAAAAGAATAGCCCCCTAAGCGCTATGCCTCCTATTGGTTGCAGGACAAGACAGCCGGAAGAAGCAACGGCATGGTCCCCCGCTGCGTGCCGTTGCCCCCAAATCTGTGGTAGCATCGATATGCCCCCACCATGGCTTTTCGAGGCAACGCTGCGGTCTCTCCCCCCCCCTTGGCTGGTGCTCTAAGAAACCGAGCGTCCGCCACAGCAACTTGTCTCGGTGATACCCTTACCACCTTCATCATGGTGCATAACCTTTGCATGGGGATGGCAACATGGCTGCAGCAGGAAGGCCTTCCTACTCGCCCCGACCCTCGAGAAGGGCGCTTGTGGCATGAGTTCGTGCAGAAACTTTGTCTGCACGCTGCAAGCCAGCTCTATCTCAATAATCTGTGCTCCGTAGATGCGATATAATATTTGACGTGATGGTACGATACCTGCTTCGTTTGTGTAATTGTCCTCCCACAGCGAAGTATGATTCGGCGACACCACGTTTTCGAGGTCCGATTTCCCCTCACTTTGTGATACCCTTCTGGCCAGAGCACTGTAGATCTAGGAACCAAAGGGACCTTCCCTTTCGAAAGGTCCTCTTTCAACGAGATCAACGGGATCGGGGTCAGATCCAGCACCTAATGGAGGGTGCCGCGGATGCCTGAACACGGCTAGACCTACCACACCGTTCCGGCGCCAACACCAATGAGGTGTCGTTTCTTCACCTCGACAAGGGACGACAGAATTGCTAGTGATGGTCCGCTCAGATTGACTTTCCGCTCCAACCACCCTGTGGAACGAACGGTCCGGCTCTCACCGCTGACCGAAGGCAATGAAAGCGCCTCAGATTGTCCCCTCTCTTGCCGTCTCGTTCACAGTTGCAGTCTAGTTCGGGGTCGATGGACGGTGGAACTTACGCCACAAACCCGTTGTCCAATGGCTCGGAGGTTGCGCAGAGCAACGTGACCAGCATGAGAGCACCTGACAAGATGCCACAGTCGTGGATGGCTGAGAGCTCGGGGCTTTGGAGGGGATGAATGGCCGACGGTGCTCATCGCCGACAGGTCAGATTCCAGCTATCAGCCAACTATTTCCAGTTCAGAAACATGCTCTGGGCTCATGTTTTGGCAGATTCCTGAACTCAGGTCAGCTGCACTGTCGAGTTCTCGCTTCGGTGGAAGATCCTGCGAGAGTTGAAGCCAAGAGTAACACGCTCGAGATCGTACGCCTCAAGATGCAAGGGTGGGGTTGTTTGACAGAGACACTAAAGACGCATGTCGTATGCAATACTCCCCTCCTACCGTCCTTGCATAGAAAAGCAGCGTTTTAATCAATATGAAGCCGGAGCTCGAACTTCGAGAATCGCCATGATGACGATGATGCATCTTCAATGTTCCGGTGGGAGGGACAGATACGGCACAGAACCGCCACGATAACCACACCGACCCTTTGAGGCATCACGAGGTCTCACCTCGAGAGCACCTCACTTCTAGTCCGCAATGGCTCATGGCTCCGGTTCTACGACCCCGCAAAGATGGCTGTTTCAACTTTCACCGCTCGGCTATTCACTTATCGTGCGGGACAAGAGCGTGGAGTCTCACATGTTGCGGTCAAGAGGGCTGACCACGAAGCTCGAACCGGAAGTTTTGAGCATGCCCGACGAGGAACATCTCAGGGAAGGCAACTGGGGTTTCCGAGACTTTGGGCTTGGATGTCTCGCAGTGTCTCTTCGAGGGGAAGCCGTTGCTGTGATCAAGACAAATTGACGGAAACCCGTTCCCGCCGCACAGTAGAGTCGTGGTGCCACCATTCACTGGCTTGTGATCTGTCGACCGTTAGCTTCGAGGAGTGTGGTTATCACGGCAGTCTTCCGAGCTTTGCAGGTCCTGACCATATCTAGCTTGTCACTATCTCATGGTCAAATTTCGAAAGCGATATCGAATCAGACCTCGGGGAACATTCTTAGCTCATGAATTGCGGCCGCAAGGCAGGTCGAACACACATCTCGAATTCACATGACGGACAGTGAATGCGTAAGTGAGACCCGTGGTGTGCGGTAGACTCACCGTTCTGCCACACGGCAGCTTTCTTGAGGATATGAATGGCTCAACAGAAACCAGAGTTGAAGGCGGCAGCATAGGAGCAATGCCACCTCAAGTTGAACTTCCCCTGAAGCACACTGAATGTGAAGCCGAATGAGGTTGCGGCACCGAATATCCTCGCCAATGCAGGTCATTTATGCAACCTGATTTGCGTTAGCTCTCTACTTGGATTTGCGCCGGGATCGGATGCGAATCGAATGCATATCTTCCCTTTTCCCATTGCATCTTTCTTGATGGGCCACCATTGTTCTACGCAATCTGATATGTCATGTCAGCTCGTTGGATGACGAGCATCGACTAATCGGAGGCTAGAGGTAGTTTGTTGGCTTGCTCGGAGTCTTGGACAATTGCGAATTGGTTGCCGTCTGTGTGAATCCATCCCGGGTAATGTGATATCGAATCCCGCGACAGCCACATGCTGGTTGCATCTCCGCACTGATGCTGCCCGACTCGTTGCACATCGTCAACCATACTATGATGATCGACAGCAAACTGCTATCGATATGGACGGTTCGTGCAACGCTGCAACTTTAGAGCTGTGCGCAGTTGGTTTATGCAACGTTGCCAAGTTGATGCTTCATTGCTGAACGACCCGCACTGTCGAGGCTGAAGTCCTCGTTTTGAACTCCATGCGTTCATCATTGATTCATGCCGACAGGCCTTCCCTTGCCCTGTCATGATGATCCTGCGGAAGCAAGGATCGGATCTGATGGTCCACGGACGCTGCCTTTAGTGCGCGGGAGGCGCATTCAACGAGCTTGGCCCGGCTGTCCCTTTTCCGGGTAGCGCATCTCTGAGCATTGAAGGCCGCGAGATTAGACTGTCCGCGATCACAACAGATCACGCCCGTGATGGCTTTTCTAGATATACGCCCCCCACATTTGGAGGAGAGTGATCGCGAAAGACTGCCCAACTTGGATTGGTAACTCGATACCACAGCACCCCGATCAATACTTCATACGTACTTGATATTGCGTGTTTTGTGCGGGGGTATTCCTTCAATAACCCCAGCAAGATAATGAGCGGTTTTTGAGTGCCAAATCGCACGACAGACGCGACTTGCCGAGACTCTCAATCCGAGGGTGAGCTCTATAGCTTATCTGGGTCGCGCGGCGGCGTGAGACCACGGCAAGCTAGATTATTCGAGTAGTACAACCGATAAACGGCGAGCCTACCCGATTGTCTTGGTGGCATATACCACTGTGCCATGGTCTGGAAGCGTGATAGAAGAGTAGCCTATCAGTAGGTTTTGCCGGTGTCACCCAACAGGATGCCTTATCCTTGGAAGCTGTATCGAAGCGCTGCACCGAGACTGAAAGCACCGATGGTCGCAGGATCGCGAAAGTCGCAATGTCCACGAGGTTGAGGGGCTGTCGGCGGCGGAGGGAGCTAGGCAATCGGCCACGGGTTGAAGATCCGACCAGGGTGCCTTCCGAGCACGCTAGTTTGTGTAACGGCCGCAAAGTGCAGCACAGATCATAGCTAATCTAGAGGGGTCACCGGCTCTTTTGGCCGGGGTTGCCAGCAGTGGATAAAGTCCCTTGCTGGCCTTCACGCCAGGTGCAGAGGGCGGGTCGGTGATGCTCGTGAAGGGAGAAGTCCGAGCTTCGGTTCCTCCAGCTCAGGGACTACCTAATTAGGATGGCATGAATGGGCCATAATTAGCCCAAGTTGGTTCTGTGAAGGAGGGCTAATTATGTTGATGCTGGTGAAAGTGGGCAAATTTAAAAATAGGTGCGCCGGCTGCACAAGGTGACTCGTGCAGTTTGTGACTCGTGTGCATTGAACCCGGCGACATAATTAGCCCAACTGCAACCGGGCCCAAGTTGTGGGTGGGCAAATATCGAAGCCGGTTCCAAAACGGGAACTTCGGCGGCTAATTATCCCTCTTTTTCGGAGGATTGTATGAAATGATATTGGAGTGTCGTAGGTTCTCGTGGAGAAGTCAACAAAGACACAATAAGCGTTGTTCAGCTCGTAATGATTAGCAGCTTGACGTATCCCGTTCGCTCACTTGTCGTCCGTCAGGAATGCGCTGATGAAGTCAGTTGGGTCATGAGGTTATCTTGTTCCTGGCTTCTCGGTCACCGGTTGTTAGCTTCCAGCATGTCCAGGCAGCCCGAGCTTGGAGAGGTACACGTGCTCGTCAGTGTGGTAGTGTACGAGGAGGAGCAAAGCATGGATCAACTGGACGAGGTTGAGGAACAGGGACGGGGACGGGACGTCGACCCCACAATCCTACAAGGGAAGAAAACCGCGGATGCACGTACCCATGCGCATCCGCGCATCATTGGCCAAAGCTCAGCTCGTTAGCGTCTGGACCCCTGCTGTCACTCATGCACGATCAGATAGCTTCAGCCAACCGCAATTGAATGCCGCCCATCGGGCCGCACGCACCAATGCACGAGCGATTTAGTCGTCACACTTGCCAACCGCACTCTATCGAATCAACGTCGTCAGCCACGCTTTTCTCGCAGTTGCTTTCCAACCTCCCCCCATCCATCCCCTTCTCCAAGAACGAGCGAGTACGACGCCCGGGACCGATTCCTCCCCCTTCCCCGACTTGTTCCTTCCCCTCTGCATTTGCTACCGGTTGACATTGATTCCAGCCAGATAGCCACATCAACAGGAGCATGGTTGCATGTATCTGGCAATCGTCATTGTCTAGCGGGATACCTGCACGCTTTGGACGATACCTGCATCTAGACCTTCTCCAGTGAGACAGGGTCATTCAGAAGCCTGTCCTACCACAGCTCTCCAAGCCGGTGTTGAGCAGCCATGACCCAGACAGACAACTGCGCGCCACTTGAAGCTATGGCATCAATGATCTTCGAATGGCTCATGGTCCTGTCCAATCTGGCTTCTGACCGCTAGTCTGAGGGTCTTGATTTGCAAGCTGCTCATTATCAACAAGGAGAGACCAATGACTAGATTGCCCACATGGGATGCGTCGGAGCCGAGACGACTGGAGATGCCCTCGAAAAAGCAACTCTTTCCCGCAGCCTGTGGTGTCATGGGAGATTACAGTTGCAAATCTCTGCCGATATCCAAGTGCAGGTGCTCTTCATCTGGGGTAGATGGGCAACTGACGGTACGGCTTTCATCCGGTTCTCCCGATTAACCCCATCGCTACCTACGATATGTCTGTGCTCTGGCTGTACTACCAACCCTGCGCAAATGAATCTTCACCGGGTCCAAAGTGCATCTGGTGGTTCTCGCACAAGCGTTGTGCTGGTCTTGCTGGTCCTCACTCCAGTATTCTAGACCCCGACGGTCTCTGAGCTCATTAGCTCTCATATCAGATGGTGGCAGACCCCTGTTTACATCCACCTTCAGCAGATGAGCGGACCGTTCTGTTAATTAGGTACTTGTCCATACGGCCGATGGACTCGGAGTCCAACCCCATGCTCGCTGTCAGGTCTTCGGAAGGCAGGCCAGGACGAGCCAAGGTATACTCCCGCCATGCCTTTTCGAGCATTGGTATTTGGTGCCATGCGAGTTCTGTGCATGATGAATGGTTCTGTGTGCCAATGGGGGGCACATCAGCCCAGAGCAGGTCTCCAGTGGTCTCCTGCCAAAGCTGATCAGCTAGTCGCTGCAGAGATACCCTATCCTTGCAGCCATCTTCTTCCGCGCACGCCGTCCGGACATGGGACAGGGCACAAATGTCCTCGCAGTTGGCCCGTTGCAGGGTACCACTCTCAGAGTAGCAGTTACCACCCTACACTCTCTGGCTTGGCCATATGGGGTGGGGTTCGCTGTGGGCTTGCAATTCCGAACGAGGCCATCCGGTGAACAGCCGTCCACCCGCATGTACAGTTGTACCGGGCGCCAATGAACGCAGAGCACAGAGCACGGCAGGCTGCTCCTCTACACAGTAGGAAAGGCGTTTCCTGCAAGTGCAGGCCGGCAAGAGGGCCAAAATGAAGAGGAAGCGGTCAATTTGCCCGCATTCCGTATCCACCTGCGTCCAAAATTAGCAACACTCTCACCCATCCCAAAGTGGGCAAATATTGGAAGGTCGGCCAGATGGCGGCCAAGATATAAAGAATTTGCCCACTTCCATCTCTTACACACATCTCGTTCCCTTTCCTGTCGAGCAGTTGTCAAGAAGAAGCAGATCCAAGGTCCAGTGTTGTCGTCCAGTCCATTTCGTACTCTCCCTCTCTTAATTATACCCTTCGTCGCGGCTCGTCCTATAAGACCAGTCAACACGGCGTCCCCATACTCAACGCTTATTACATTCAGTTCGTCAGGCAAGCTGGACTTGCACTCGAACCAGTCATTCTTTCGACATCACGAGCATAATTAATACCTCCTTACCACAAACATCCAGTGCTTGGACGTCGGGGTCCCTTGGTCATTGATCGACCTCGCCTTCAAGCATCTGGACCTTGACCTGGATTTGCGAGGGGCCCTCTTCCTCCCGCTTTCACTCGGCCCATCCAGGCTCACCGGTGTCCCACACCCCCCATTTTGGGAGCCACGCCCCCTACCCCGGCCACCTCCACTCGCACTTACACGTTCTTACCCCGGGTTGCTCTCCTGTCCGTCCCACGCAAGGCAAGGTACGGAGGAAGGATACAAATGTCAACTCTCTCCCCCGACCGCGGCCAAGGCAACCTCATGAGCTCTTCACCAGTCAACATGGCGACCAAAACAAAGCCGGCCTGCAAGGCTGCTACCGCCGCCGCCGCCAATGCATCTGCAAAGCAAAAGTCACAGATGCACCGCCGCTCAAGAACAGGTTTGTCCGCTTTCTTCGGGTACCTCCTCGGCTACACGGCCTGTTTCCGGTTTCGTTTACTCTGTCATACCATCACCGGAACCTCCAAGCTAACATTGGCAACCAAGGGTGCTACACATGCAGGCTGAGGAGAAAGAAGTGCGATGAGGGCTCGCCAATGTGCTCGGCGTGCAAGCACCTTGGCCTGGTATGCGAGTACAAGCGGCCTATGTGGTGGAGCAACAACGATGCCAGGAGGAAACATAAGGACGACATCAAGATGATCATCAAGCGGAAAAAGCTCTCCGAGAAGTCGTCGCACTCGATCCAAACATCAATGCCGTCCCCGCCGGGTCTGTCGCACTCGCTACCAACATCTGCGACCTTCTCCGACCCGCTCGACCGCACGCGATCAGCATCGATCGATTCCCACTACGGCGGCTTCAATTTCAACTCTCCGCAAAGCTCCCACCATGACTTCACGCCATTTACTACGCCGCAGATGCACCCCGAGTTTATGTTTGGCGCCTTCTCACCGTATGAGATTGACGTGAAGACGGAGAGGCAGATGTTCATCAATGATATTCCGACCCTGAGGGAGTCGACCACATCCACCTCGACATTCAGCACATTCCACACTCCCCCTCCCCCGGGGACCGTTCTCCCGTCGTTCCCTCTGGAAGGTGAATGGACAGAGCAGGTCTACTCGGAACGAAGAGAGTCGCTGACAGAGGAGACTCTGGATGTGAACTATTTCGACTTCTCGCATGGCCCATCGATGAGTTCGAGGCAAGTGGCTATCGAGCTGGACGAAGGCGACCAGCGACTTTTGGATCACTTCATTCTTCACGTACTCCCGACCATATTTCCTGTGCTGGAGGCGAATCAACACGGCTCGGTGAGCTCCGACCTGATTCTGCCCGCATTGCAGAGCAACAAGGTCTACCTTCATTGCTGCCTGAGCATAGCTGCGCAACATATCAAGGCAGCCATGTCGCTGGAGGGTGAGGAGATTGATGGTCAGATCATCCAACACCGATACGCGACCATCTCCTCGCTGGTCGATGCTTTGAACCGCGACGAGAACCACCAGCAGATCCTTGAGGCCGCCCTCGGTCTGATCTTCTTTCAAAGCTGCGTGGGTCGCTTCGACGATTCGCTACCAGACGTGCCATGGCACCAGCACTTCCAGGCGGTTACCTCTCTGGTTCAGAAGTTGGATCTGCCGCGCATTGTCTCAGACCCTAGCGAGCAAGTTGCACATACCCCCTTCAACATGACGCTCACGTCCTGGATCGACATTCTCGGAGCGACAATGCAAGGTCGCGCACCGCAATTTGCACACACCTACCGGGAGAAACACCTGTCGCCAACCAACTCGTCGCTTGGACTGCGCGAACTGATGGGCTGCGAGGATCGGGTCATGTACCTGATCTCGGAGATCGCCTGCCTCGAGGCCCTCAAGAAGGACGGCATGGACGACATCACACTCTGCCAGCACGTCCACGTGTTGGGCGACCAGATCGGCCTCACCGAGATGGGGGAGACGGCCCCGGTCATCCCCTTTAACACCAACGGCACCCTGAGCCCCAAGCAGCTGAGCAAGAACATGACCGCCGCCTTCCGCCTCGCCGCGCGCATCTACCTCTGCAGCCTCGTGCCGGGCTTCAACCCCTACCAGGCCAGCTGCGTCGGCCTCGTCGAGAAGCTCACCTCCGTGCTCAAGACGATCCCCTCGGCGGCGCAGGGCTTCGACCGCTCCCTCGTCTGGGTCTACCTCATCGGCGGCTCCGTCAGCGCGCCGGGATCCTCCTTCCGGGAGCTCTTCGAGGACCGCGCCGCGCAACTCGGCGAGCTCGCCAACTTTGGCAGCTTCGGCCGCGCCACCTGCCTCCTCCGCGAGGTGTGGCTCCAGTCCGACGCGCTGCAGGCGGCCACCTCGCCAGCCAGCGCCACGTCGGAGGCTCCACAGCACTACATCCACTGGCGGGATATCATGCAGATGAAAGGTTGGGACTTTTTGCTCATCTAAAACGAGTTGCCCTACACAACAACCCCTCTCCTCTCGACTGGTCTTGAAGCGGCATTCATCTGTATGTCAAGCTGTGGCAGGAATGGCCTCCTTCTCGGCTGATACATTATCACCAAACATCTACACTTCAAATCCTGTTGACAGACTTAGAGGTTGCCGCGAGGCAATGAACCAGAGGAGAGGAAGAGGATTGGGACATCACGGACACGTGGATCTCTCGGGGACGTGGATGGGGACTAAGCCTTTTGCAGCCATAGAGCTTGCCAGGCACCACTGGTGACATACTCCCCTTGGTTTCCTGCTCTTCATTTTTCTAGTTGTTGTCTGGTATACACCATTTTGCATTGGGCAAGGCGTTTCGGGGAAGGTGGATCAATATACCAAGGCAGGCCGCGGGATCAGGGAGTGCAGCATGGGTGATGCTCCGGGGTTTATCTCCCTCTGAAATGAGGTCGAGACCGGAGAATGGTTATTTAATAGGACTTGATGATACCAAATGAAAGCAATTAAGTTAAGGCACCTACTCTCTCTGCAACCGTGACTGCTAGACTCTAGACTACAGTGATGCCGGATGAAGCATCTTGATCAAGTCCGACCAAACTCGCCCACTTACCGAATGCATACACAAAACCAAGTGCGTTCGTATAACCCCAGATAGTTCTCGTTTCGACATGAGGTGGACTTCAGCATTCATCGAGTCTCGGCCTGCGTCGGGCATCGTCTGCCCGCATATGCTCGGGTTCGGTTGAAACAATGCCTTTGTGCTTGTGGTACAACAGAACTCGCCCTCGGACCACTGAAAACCGGTGTATTCTCAGAACTCCGTTGTCACTCGAAACGCAGCATGTGAATAATCAATGACTCATCTAAGGGAGATGACGGCTCTGGCAGGACTTGTTGGCGCTGGCCTCTTTCATCGACACACACCCCTTCGCAACCCTGGAATAGAGTTACGAGGCGAGATGTGAGAATGCACGATTCTGAGACTTGGGCATTTGGGGCGACCAGGAGGCAAGACCACAGGCCATGTCTAGCTGAAGTCTACGTATGGTGTTGGTTGGTCATGCGACGAATGTTTCGAGCTCTAGATCCCGTGATGGCATCTATTTCACGCCGATCCGGCAGCAAGTCCAAATGTCTTCCTGGTCTGATTGGTACCCAAACAGGATATCCGGTTGTGGCTGTGAGAGTGCAAGGTCCGGATTTGGATCGGAAGCCACAGATACCGAGGTACATCCTACTAGCTCCAAGCGCTGAGGTGTCATGCACGGGCCATACCGGAGACAATGGGTGGAGATCGACATCGCTTAGCAGAAGTTAAAATAGACGTCGGCCAATGGGGCGCGTTGTTTCAGGTTTGCGCGTCTACTTCTGACGCCCGCCAACGGAACCGATCTCCACTTACACTTTTCGCTCACCAACTCCACCAACTCCCTTGGATTATTCCTCACCAGTCGTGGCCCTGCATCACCGCTGAGGTCCCCAATGGCCTCACGCTCCGTCTGGGCCTCTCGTTTGCCCAGGTGGCCACCAGGCCAAACACGCACTGCCTCACTGCTTGTTAGCACCGGAGGGATTCGGGGCCTTCCTCGCTGGGTCTGGCCGGAGGGAAATCTGAAGAAGTCGCCAGCGGAGGAGTCATGGGCTGTTTGCCTCTGGACTTTTGCCTCCAGTCATTCACGACCATCCGGCACTCATCCGCGATGCCCGACTTCATGCTATCACGCTTGCATTGCTTGGGTCTCCCGGTTTATCAGGACAGCAACTAATAGATCGGGCCATCCTATTCCACCAAGCTGTCCCTCTCAAACAGACTTGGGGCCATTGTGGGCTTGCAAACCGGACTGGCAAATCCCAGGCGGCCATCTCCCGGCCACTCGATGTCACCAGGTCCGCCGCGCTGCCGCCAGTCTGGTCTCTGCCGCCGGCCACTGTTGGATGACAGGGCTCGGGCACTCTTAGAGGTCGCACAAGACCCTGCGTCTGTCCGTCTGTTTAGCTATTCCTGATGATATCTGATGGCAGCTCTTGGGTTCCTCGAGCACCAAACAAAGAAGTTTCTGGTCTCGAGCTAGGACCTCGGGATCGGAGCTATCTTGCTCGCTCATGTAATCCGGAGAGTGTTCTCCCCTTGGTTTCCACCTGCACTCTCTCGTTTGTCTGTTCTTGTAGTGAGACGATCATATCCCGTCACCACAAAGGGTTTGTTTGGCCGAAGTCACCCGTTTGTTCGATTCACACTTCTCCTATATTTACCTACTCTGCCCTTGATAGCCTACCCGCTGGGGCGTCCCGTCTCCCCTCCTTCGTCTATCCGCAGAACCGCCTTGAAACACCAACGTACTTAAAGCGATTGTAATTCTACGTGTTGGCGCAGAGTTCCACCAACATTCCACAACGA
Organism: Coniochaeta hoffmannii; assembly: GCA_030052785.1. Classification (NCBI taxonomy): domain Eukaryota; kingdom Fungi; phylum Ascomycota; class Sordariomycetes; order Coniochaetales; family Coniochaetaceae; genus Coniochaeta; species Coniochaeta hoffmannii. The sequence continues at coordinate 30,285 of JANBVN010000203.1, forward strand.
TAACGAAGAGCACTGTGACACACCAACGATATACCATTTACTGCAGGGGAGTTCCCCGAAAGGATGCGGCGCCCAAGGACACCCCTTCCAGCAGGATCGCTGCTCATTGGCGGCATGGCAGCGATGGCCTCAACAATACCTCGAGACGAGTTGTTCGAGCGACAGGAGGAAGCACAATGCCCACTACCCGACTACGACCGCTGCCCTCAGAATGCCGCGAATCACTGGCCGGACAACTTCTGCTGCGAAAAGGGGTCGACCTGTCTCAGCAACGCCGGCAACACCACTCTGATCTGCTGTCCGGCGGGCAGTAAATGCGCGATCATAACACCCATGACGTGTGAGATGGACTTGTACAATCCAGATATCAGTCCGGAAGGCATGGTCAAAACGACGGCCCTGAACGGAGTACTGGGGCGCTGCGGCACAGACACCTGTTGTCCCTTTGGCTACCACTGCGGCGCCGGCAACGATGGGCAACCTGCATGTGTCTTAGACAAGGACCAGAACCCCGCCCCCATAACGACAACCCCGGGTAAGCCATCCAGCACGGCAAGCGGCCCGAGTAGCAGCCCAACCAACGCCTCAACCACAACCACCCGGGCGACCCAGAGCAGCAGCATTGCGCCCAGCGCTACCTCCTCTTCCGCGCCAGGGCAGAACAACGGCGCCAGCTCCGGCGCCGACACCTCCCCCACCTCGTCACCGAATCCCACCCCGACCGGCCCGCCCGCAGCAGTAATAGCCGGCGCAAGCGTCGGCGCCGCCCTCCTCATCTTAGCCATCGGCTTCATCGGCTTCATCTTCCTCAAGCGCCGCCGCCGCCGCCGCCAACAGCAACAGGAAGCCGAAGGCGAGAAAGCCCTCCCCCGGCAGCTCGGTGGCGGGGACCGCTCCGCCTCCTCGTCCTTCGGCAACATCATCAGCAACCCCATCGTGGCCGAGAACTCGACCATGCGCTCCGACTTCGTGCTGCACAACGGCGGCGGTAACCGGTCGAGCGTCGGGTCGGCGCACAGCGGCTTCTCGACGCTCGTGGACGAGGGCCCTGGTGGTGGTGGTGGTGGCAGCAGCGCACCCAAGACCCCGAGCCCCGTGAGGATGAGGGAGGGCGTGGGCACCACGGGCGGCAGGGTGCCGCCAATCCGCAGGATGGCGGCGCAGACGCAGGCGAGGCAGAGCAGCATAGCCTACGGAGTCCCGGCAACGGACAACGCGGGACCTTATAGCGGTGGCAGTGGCGGTGGTGGTGGTGGTGGGGGTGGTGGTGGGGGTGGGGGTCAACCGCCGTACCTCGCGGTGGCGACGCCGAGGCAAGGTGGACAGAGCCAGGAGCGGGAGCCGAGTTCGTTCAGCATCAGTGTATTCGCGGACCCGAGGATAGCGACGCCGCAGAGGAGGGCGGACGAGGGGGTTTTGCCCGTGACGCCGGATATGAGGAGGAACAGCCGCATGACGACCTTCTCGGACATGCTCAGGAGCGCGGACCTGGGCGGGGTGGCGAAGGGGGAGCCGTACGTGCCGGGGAGTCAGGACGGGACGCCGGCTTCGAGGAGGAGGAGGTAGACTGGACCTCGTCGAAGGAGAACGAAAGGATAAGATATACGTTGGTTGGTATTTCATTTATCGTCCTGGATTAGGGGGTTTTTGGTTTGGTCAGAGAATATACCCCAGCATGGCGTTGGAGGCTGTTCTATCGTTTCGGGGGAAATGCATTCTATGGTTGGCTGGTTCACTTTGGATGCGACGCTCGCTTTGTGCTCGACACGGTTTGCGTCTTTTTTCTCCTTCATTTATTCCGGTTCTAGACTTATCAGGTTGTAATCTGTCTTCTATGATGATAGTCCCGTTGCGTGCTTTTCCCTTTCATTCCCGTCGGCGGTATGATTGCCACTGGATGCAGCACTCCTTCCGGTGTTGACAGTGAGGGATTGGGTAGAGGTCGGACGCTTCACTGGTTAATCCTGCCGGACATGTCATCGCTAATGGCTACGGTGATGATAGGGTTGGTGGTCACAATGCCTGTTCATGTTCAGGTGTGGGCTTTCCTCCTGTGCGAAAGCCTCAGACTTTGAAAAGAATTTCTCATGAGCAGAGAGTTAGACTCCCAAAACGCTATCGCGTGAACGCCAGATACTCCTTGTACTCCTTGCTCACAGAATCCACACCGCTAAGTACCGGTATCAGGTGCCGGCGCCTGCACGACAACCACAACAATAAGAGACGCCACGGTGACCGCAAAAGCGACAAAGGTAACCAGCATGATCGTCCCTCTGCTGGCCGGGAATTTGCCCTTCATGACCCAGTGTTGGCCCTCGAGGTATCTGTTGTAGCCCAGGAACAGGATCAAGATGCTGACGGCGAGGAACGTCGTGCCGAGCGGCCTGCCGAGATGCTGCAGCGTGTGGTTTGTGCCGTCGCTCGGCCCCGTCAGGGACGTGTTGAGCCGGAAGAGCTGGGTAATGGCGATTCCTATGGAGGCGAAGGCCAGGGAAGTCCGGAGCCAGGCGAGGAATGTGCGTTCTGGGAGAAATATTGTGTCAGTGATCATCCAGTGGGCGACAGGTAGCGCGGTCAAAACCCTCACCTAGCGCCAAGTGGTCTCTCGCGACGCTCCCCTTATTCTCCAGCTCGACGGACCGGAAGTACCGGGAGAATTTCCGCCATCTGCTCTCCTCCTCTTTCGCCCTCCGGGTCGACGCAGTGCCACTGCCGCCGGTCAGACTGGCGGCTCCGGCAGGTTGCTCGTGTTGGCTGGCAGCTCTTCCGGGCGCGCTTGGCTTCCTCTGTCGTGGTTCCGTATCCGGTTGCAGAGTCTGGTAGCTCAGGGAGCGCCGTCGCTCTGGTCGCCGCGACTCTCCCACATCATCCCCGCGGCCACCGTCGTCTTCGTGGCGGGAGGGACTCGGTGTCCTGTCGTCTCTTAGGAGGGGTTGCAGCCTTGGACTGGTATACGTCTCCGCGCGCTTCAGACCTGTCTAGATACAGCGGCTTCTATTAGCTTGGCCTGGTTTGCAGGAGCTGGCAATACAGCTAGAAACAAGCCATCGAGTCGGGGAGGGGTCTACGGACAATCTTGCCAAACAAGTCGGACACGTCACCGAAGATGCCGGCGCCCTCGCGAGCCATAAGAGTGATCCGCTACCTCGACGCGTGTGTGTGGTCCTCCGGTCTTCACATAGCAGTCAGGTACTGACCTCCAGTATGTCATTGATGCGGTCCTGGGCGGACTGCTTCCTCCTCAAGGAGCCGGTTGAATGTGTCCGGCCAAAGTTCCTACTGCGAGGAGTAGTCGGCGCCGGGTCGGGCAAAGCATCTTGCGAAGACGACGATGCGAGACCGGCCATTGCGTATTATATCGAGACAGTGGAAATATTCATGGGTGAGGAGGTATGGCGTCAATGCGGGTTAAAATTAGCCATCACGCAATGCCTAAGCGATGGGGCTTTCTAGCTTGGCATCTCGACTGGGATGAAGATCTGTAGCTGTATCGTCGGTCATCAAATGGACTTCCCTACGGATTTCAAGCGTCGTGCATGGTTACGTCGTCTTCGGCATTTGACAATGAGACTCAATTGAGGATGCAATGGCTAAGGTACCTTACACAGGCATCCAAATGACGAGATAGGAGGTTTTGCCGTCTTGTTGTTGCCGGGCGGTGAGGCGGCTTCTAGACCTACAGCGAGTGAGCTCCTGCAGAGCATCGTCATTGCCAATTGCACCATCACGAGGTAGAATGGAATGACAGCTTCGCGAATAGGCAGCAAGGCACGTGGTTTACTAGGTAGTATTACGCACATAATTAGATCTACTGTCTGGTCGTGTATCGTAGAGTTCAGGGCTTCTCAGGATTATCTTGCCTAGTCCGCCGCGCCTGCATTCGGGCACCGACACCTCCCCCGGGATGGCCGAGCAGAGATGTCGGTCGGCAGGTGGGGCAGATTAGGCAGGGTCCAGCGGAGCGCCGTAGAATTAAACTCGCAGAAAGCCAAAAAGCTCATCTCACTTTCTTGCATGTGTCTGATAATTCACAGTTGCAGGCATCGTCTGATCGCGCATATACATCATACCTGACCTGCGCATTCGGGTGTTGGCCATTGACAAGACGTCGCACCGAGGATAGCTCCCTAGACCACCCAGGCGCAACAGATCCAGACCTATCTATTTCAACCCCTTTACCACCACCCCTCGACTTCCGTCGCAAACATGGCCAAGTGGGTAGACTGGTCCAAGACCACCAAGTCCAAGGACTACCGCGGCTCGGGCTCCTTCGCGACCTTCCTCATCATCGGCCGTAAGCTTCTCCTACTCCTCCTGCGCCCTCTCCCCCGACCAAGATACTGAACTAAGCCTTTCTTCCAGCCGTCTGCTTCTTCCTAGGCATCCTCTTCGCCTCCTTCCCCTACGACTTCCCCCTCCTCTGGACCTCGGACCCGGTCCCGGCCTCGTACTACGACCAGCTCGAGGTCCACCTCCGCTTCATCCACCAGTCCCCGCCCCTCATCGCCCGCCTGCTCAACATCATCTGCGCCGTCGGCTTCCTCGGCTTCTTCATCAAGCTCTTCCGCCCGAGCGAGGCCAACGTGCTCTTCGACGGCGCCAGCCTCGTCCTCTACGTCATCGGCGTCGGCGTCTACGTCGCCAACATCGTTAAAGGGCTCCGCCTCGTGTCGGCGGGCGTGTGGGAGGACCCGGCCCAGGCGGCCGACGGGATTCGCCACGAGGGCCCGCTTACCGGGGACCTGATTCTGGGCAGGGAGGACAGCCTCAAGGTGCTGAGCGCGAGCAATACCATCCTCGCGCTGGTGCTGGTGGGCGTGCTGGTGCTGCAGGCGGGGCAGTGGTATGCTGAGAGGAAGGAGGAGGAGGCGGACCAGGCGGCTGATGAGGCTGATGCGGCCAAGAAGGAGACTGTTGGGTCCGGTACGGGGAAGAACGGGGGCAGTAGCAAGAAGAGGCAGTGAGTTGCGTATGTGTGATGTGGGCATGGCGCTTGGGATGGGTCAGGGGGTCGGAGGCGGGTACGGAATTTTATGATGTTAATAGCTTATTCACACGCATATGGGCTACTGGGTGTGATGTGTATAAAATGGTATTTGTCGACCTGCCGGAAATGTCTACCCTTGTGATCCCAGCCAGTCACTTTCGGGAGGCGGTCTCTACATGGTATCAATTGGCCCGCTCGCTGCCTTCCTCATACGAAGCCTGTGTTCCGAGCAATGCTCTTACAGATGTTTCGTCTTGTTGCCGTTGCCGTTGCAGTCGCGATGACCACTGCATATCTCGAACCCAAGAGATGATCAGATATGGCACCCTTCTCCGCGTTAGTGGCAAGCCGTATCCTTGGTAGCCGTCGTCCTGGCGCCGAAGAGGAGATATCCGAGTCCGGCTCCGACAGAAACAGCAATCATCACCCAGCCGTTGTACGTCATAAAGATAAGCCTTCCAGGATCAGTCTTGCTGCCGTCTGTTTATATCATTGGATCTCAAACTTCACTCACATAATCATGAAAGCGTAGAAGTTCTGCAACCCGTACAGAATTGACTTGATGATATGCGCTCTGCTGGTGACGGAGACCTTGCTTTGCCCTGACCGCCACAGGGGAGTTGACTCAGTAAGGGACTCGGATTCTCGATTGGGACCACGTTTAGCCGGGGGTTTCCTACGTCTATGCATTTGTGACAGGGGGGAAAGGAGAGAAGGGGACACAGTGAATGGCAGGGTGGAAAGTGAAAGACACAGGTTATTGCTGCCCTTCCATGCGATGCAGTATGGGCAGGGGATCAGACTTACGAGGAGCAGTCTCGGCCCGCTTGTTTACCCACGTCTCGTACCGCCGGATGCCCTCGCGAAGGGCCTCGTAGCCTGCGACTAGGGCGACGACCGCGACGAGGGAGGCGATCAGGCCGAATGTCGATCGGATGTGCCACCACTTGAAGACGATGCAGAGGTTCTCGGTGTTCCACGTGAAGAGCATCTGCATTGCAACGGGGTTTGGTGTTAGTCAAGTGCAAAGCGTAAGAACGCGGAGAGAGAGACATGGCAAGAAGGAGAGAGTGCCTCACGTTCATGTTGCACATTGGGGCCATATCGCCGCCACCGTGGCCGCCGTGGTCCATGCCGCCATGGTCCATCATGTGCGAAGAGTGGTCGTGGTGCGAATGGTCCATTTGGGGTCGAGGGTGCTACTCGTCGCTTGATTGTCCAGCCACGCAAGCTGGAGTGTCGTCGCTTTATATTCGAGCCAGACCAGACGCTGATAGCTAGGGATCTATGGTTGTTCTTGTGAGTTGTATGGGGGAAATGCTCTCAAACATGCGCAGTCGAGCAATGGCGCTCGATACAGTTAGCGGCCGGGAGCTGTTCGTCAGTCGTCTGAGACTCCACAGTGTTTTGGGAGACGAGCTCGGACCAGGTCTTTAGGGGCACCACCCCCTTCCAGGCGCCTACGTCCCTGAGGGTGTGGCAGCCAGAGAGCTGTCCTGGACTCTTTGTATTTCGAATTCGTTGCTCTCGCAACATCTTCGTGCTTCGCCGTCCTTATCGTCGCGGACCTGTAGACTCTAGGCTGTCTATCAGCTAGTAACAGCTGCGAGCATGACCGCGATGCCACAGGTGACCCGTGTCTAAGGACACCCTCCCCGTGTTACCCCAAATTTCGGGTCTTCTTGACCCCTCCGCCTCGGAGCTCACCCGTGTAAATCACCAGATGATAAATCGGGACTCACATTGAGGTATACATAGCACATTGCAAGATCTCTGCACTTTTGTTTTCTAATCCAGAGTACCTACTACCTTAGATCAGCTTAGCAAGATGCTGTCCAACCCATTGAACTTGCCCAAGTGGTGCGTATACAATCACTGGTTTGAGACATGACACACGCATCTGACCGTATACTAGGCTTGAAGAGAACTCTCACTTATTGCAGCCCCCAATCAACAACTACTGCGTCTACAATGAAGGGTTCACAGTAATGGTGAGCAACGATGCCCTCTAATCGCCAGAACCTATAGCTCATACCGGACCCAGATAGTCGGCGGCCCCAACGCCCGGACAGACTACCACATCAACGAGACGCCCGAGTGGTTCTACCAGCACAAGGGCGCCATGATGCTCAAGGTCGTGGACGAGGGCAAGTTCCGCGACATCATCATCCGCGAAGGGGACATGTTCCTGCTGCCGCCCAACACGCCCCACAACCCGGTGCGGTTCGCCAACACGGTCGGCGTGGTCATCGAGCAGCGCCGGCCCGAGGCCTCGCTGGACCGCATGAGGTGGTACTGCCACAAGTGCGGCGAGGTGGTGCACGAGGCTGCCTTCCACTGCACCGACCTGGGCACGCAGATCAAGGACGCAGTCAATGCCTTCAAGGCTGATGAGAAGGCCAGGACGTGTAAGAACTGCGGCGAGGTTGCGGATTCGGCTCCGAAAGCGGGGTCTATTCATGATCCGAACCACCAGCAGGAGGATGTACGGGATCGGACTCTGTATGACTAGCTTATTTGGAGTGAAGTCCTCATGATTTTGTTTTGATGCTCTCATCATTTTCTATTACATGCTGTATACCACTTGTAAATCTTGATGCCGGCTTGCCATTGAACAGCAGCGAAATCGTTCCAAGGGATGACACGAGTATTGCCCCTTAAGTCTCGGCATACTCATACGAGCTGGTCGACTCCTCAACCTTGACCTCGATCTTGCCCTCCTCCAGCTCCTTGCCATCGACTTTAATACCGGCGCGCATCACATCACCAGGCACAACCGGCCCGACACCCTTCGGGGTACCGGTAAGGACAATGTCGCCCTCCTCGAGGGTCATGACCTTGGAAATGTCGCTCAGAATCCTCGGTATCCTGAAAAGCATCAACTCGGTCGAATCACGCTGGCGATCCTCCCCGTTGACGGTCAGGAACAGCTCGACGTTATGCGGGTCCGGGATGGCGGATTTCTGGATGATCTTGCTGAGCGGCAGGAAGGTGTCGAAGCCCTTTGCGATGTCCCAGGGGAGGCCCTTCTTCTTGGCCTCGTTCTGGACGTTCCTTGCCGTCATGTCGATGCTGATGGCGTAGCCTAGTGAGAGGATTAGCATGGGAGGGCACGAGCAAGGCCGATACCGGAGGGAGACGAACTCTCAATGGCGGCCAGAGCGCCAGCCTCGTCGCTAGCATTGAGGTCGCGGACCTGCTTGCCGATGATCAGGGCCAGCTCGACCTCGTAATGAAGGTTGACGCCCTTGGGCTGGATAACGGGACCATCGCCGGGCAGGAGAATGGAGGATGGCGGCTTGAGGAAGAAGAAGGGCTGCTTGGGCCGCTGGTTGTTCAGCTCAGTTACATGGTCGCTTGGATGATATCGTTAGAACCAAGTTCGTTCCTCCATGCCAAAGAAATTCAGAGGAGAGCTTACGCATAGTTGCGACCGATGCACACGACCTTTGAGGGCTTCTTGAAGGAGGCCATAGTTACAAATCCACGACGCAATGCAGACATGTTTGCAGAGGGAGCAAGACGTTAGTCAGTCAATGGTGGTGTCGGCGCTATAAGTAAGAAGCGGCTGCTATCCCTCGCCAAGTATACTGCTAGGGGTGGATTGGATGTGTGTGTTACTGCTGTCTGTCAGGGCACACTCATGCAAGCAATGCAGCAATCGAGTTGAGAAGCTTTGGAACGACCTGGGATGCATGCCAAATGCGGGGCCGCCGTCCGGCTGTCGATATTCCGTCTTTATCTCCGAGCTGGAAATAACTGCGTGTCGTTCACCGCTCTCACCTCGAGATGACGATGGTGGCTGCAGACACCCCAGGGGTCTTGTTGCCGGGTCTGCAGTTGATTCTACCAAAAGTATCCTCTTGCTCAACAGATAGCCATCTCAACATCGTGCAGTCCATCTCCAGTGAATGCACACATGTGCACGTGCATCTCAGTTCGAGATGAAATCCTGATAAGGAATGATACCATCTGTGAAACAAGATTACAATCAAGGGTCTCAAGAAAGGGCAGGTGGCAGCGTGGTGGCTTTAGAGCCTAAAATGGTCCTGCCGCTGGTGCGGGGTGGGTGGGTGACCCAGGCCACGCCGCTAAGATGTCAGCTGTGGGGTATTTCTTCACCTCTCGCCCACCGTCTCCGCAAGTCTGAAAGCCGGATGGGATTCTGCCAATGTTCATTCAATGGTTCAAAGCCTCGAATTCAGTGGACTTTGTATGCCAGATCAGCATCTCGATCGCCTACCTTTGACGTTCTTTGAACGTCAGCTTTGAAATCCTGTAAACAGACCTTGGAAACATCAGACATCATCCTATCTCTCTCTCTCTCTGAGCATACAACTCTATTCTCACCCGCCGCCGCCGCCATTTCTTGACAACAAAGCATCAACAAAAGTTGCAGGACACACCATCTCGCATGAACCGTGAAGGACCAGCTGCTCGGTTGTCGCAACCACCTAATCACGCTCGCCATCTCGATCCAGATTGAGCTGCCGACACGGTTCTTACCGTCTCGCCATCATCAGGAACGCCAACCCGGCAACATCCTACGAACTTCAATCCCCGATAACCATTATGGAGAGCCTCCAGCTTGCGCAGATGCTTGCCGACCTCAGTGACCTTAATGCGGCAGTAAGTACTCTTTACGACACGGCCACGGGCATTCCTCATCAGCATCAGCATCGCCGTCAGCAACAGCGTGCGTCGCCACGGAACAAGAGCAACCGCTAACATGTTCTGCAGCAGGAGGCTCGGGCAGCACTGGCTGTTGTGACAGCCAACAAGACTCTTCCCACAGCACCTCCCGCCTCGCCTTCGCCATCACCAGAGCACCCAGCCCAAGCAGCACCAGCGAACAAGTTCCTCGAGCAGTCGCAGCGAGATCACCAACGCGTCACGCGCACCGCGTCCCCTGCTACCTTCGACAAGTTCGGCCGACGCATCATCTCTCCTCCCTTGTCACGAACGAACTCGGCCACAGGCACGCCGGGCACATCTACACCGCTCCGCAGGGAGTCAGAGGTCAGTTTTGACGAGCAAGACCTCGAGAAGGACACGAACGCTGACTGTATTACTAAACAGGTCGACCTTGACGTCGCACAAGCCACGTCACTGATGCAACTCTACGAGATCCGTGCCAAGCTCAAGCAGCAGGACAATTCGAGCCTGCTCAAGGCCCGCGAGAAGATCAACGCCCTCAGACAATACCAGTCACAAAGTCCAATCACGAGTGCAGAGCGTCACGCGACACCAGACGTGCCGCAGACGCGTTTCACCTACCCCAGGACCTCTGCCTGATTACCTTGAAGCCAAACGCCCTCTCTCTCTCTCTCTCTCTCTCTCTCTCTCTCTCTCTCTAACTGTGATTTTGCACTTTCGGTTCGTACTTGCTATTACTCTCGTTCTCGCATAGGTGTTAGGTGGATACTCTTGATTTGGGTTTTACGACGGGCGTTCAGGAAACAAAAAGCATGGCTTACGATGAGTTAACGGCGCCGAGGTGGAAGGCACATCAGGGTAATGTGTTAGCGAGACACGCTTGGGACCCGGTAATGGTTGTATCGCCGTTACAGTCCAGGGTCTGTCATCAGGGTAATGACAGGACATGACTGGAAGAGACGAGAGATCTGACTTGCGCTAGTGTCTAGAAGGACACTGCTCGCTCCTTGTAACTTGCTGTCGCGAGACAGCTGATAGATCGAAGTGGCCGCTGTGCCCTTGCGTCTATCTGTACAGTACTAGACCGGGATTGGAGCATAGAATGCATGCTCCGAACAACATTCGCAACTTTCATCACCACACATCTGCGATGTCGGATATTCTATCACTTCGCGGAAGCGCCTTTGACAACGTCTCGAAGCAGACAAAGCGATGAACTCGATATTCAAGATAAGCCGTCACGGACAGCTACAGGGTTTGCTAGCTGGACCGCTAAACTAGTATTTCTGTTCTTTCTCCTGCCTCGGAAAATGGAATTTCGAGACCAAAATACCAGCACGAGTAAGCTCGAGCACGGCTATGAGGCTCGAATACTTTACCTTGGGGCGACACTCTACTCCTTATCAAACTGGAACTCCTATCTAAAGAAAGCAGAATCCCCAGGACAAGGGCTGCCTGGCAGATTATAGCACGGCATGATTCCATCTCTGTGTTTTACCACCACCCTACCTCGCTGGCACAGACGCATCACCTCCCATCAGCACCTCCTTTCCCACACCTCAAGCATCGACACTCTTAGCCGGGGGGTCCTGGTGCGCACCCGCGCCGTGCATCTTGCGCTCCACGCGGTCGGTCAGCAGGCTCCGCGCGTCCTTGGAGAACATGCAGCCGACGATGGCGATGCCGCCGAACCCCAGGCTGGCGAGGTAGACGGTCTGGAACGCCTGCGAGTAGGCCGTCGGCAAGACGCCCGCCACGGCCTTGGTGATGGCGTCGGTGATGCCCGGGAAGGACGCCAGCTTGCCCGCCTTGGCGGCGGCCGCGAGCGCGGGGACCTTGTCGGCGGGCAGGCCGGCGGCGATGGCGACGGGGCCGATGTTGGCGGGGAGGGTGGTGGCGAGGCGGTTGGTCAGGATGGTGGAGTAGACTGCGACGGCGACGGAGCCCCCGGCGGAGCGGATCGAGGCTAGGAGACCGGAGGCGAGGCCGATGTCGGCGGGCTTGAGGAACAGGGGCGCGACGGCCATGGAGAGGAGCTCGATGCAGCCGACGAAGAATGGCCCCACGATGGTCAGCGCGATGCCCATGGTCTTCTTGCCCGGGTCGAGGGCGGCCAGGGCGCCGACGAAGCCGACCATGGACATGGTCGAGAAGATGATCCAGTAGCGGATGTTGCCGGCCCATTTGATGAGGACGCCCGCCATGATCTGGCCCAGGGCCGTCGAGGCGCCGACGGTGCACGACAGCCAGCCGGCGTAGTTGACGTCCTTGGTGAAGAGGGCCTGGATCTGCTGTGGCCAGAGGAGGACCGCCGAGTAGTAGAACATCTGTTTTTGGGAAGCAGTTAGATCACTGCCTTCTTGTCTCGAACTTCAAGGCATAAGAGTACTGATGTGACATACACTAGCGACGGTGGCGCACGTTACGAGAGAGATGAAGCCACGGTTGGCGAAGAACTTGACCGGGATAGCTGGGTATGTTAGGTTGGCGTAGGCCTCGTAGACAAATAGGACGACGAGGAGGACGAAGCCGATCACTATGCTGGAAATGACGGCGGCCGACTTCCAGGGGTAGATGACACCGCCCCAGGAGATGCCCATCAGGAACAAGGTCAAGCCAGCGGTCCAGAGAAAGATGCCGAGATCTGGCACACAAGCAATTAGCCACTGAAGAGCAATCATGTCCAAGATTGGCACCTACAGTCGAGCTGTTTCATGAGTTGCCTCTTGGTTTTTCGCTCGTGAAGAAGCTCAAACGTCGGTGGGTGGTAGAAGAAGAATAGCAGCACGATGGCCAGAGCAACGGTGATGATGTTGATATAGTATGTCCATCTCCAGCCCATTCCTGGATGAGCCATCATCTTCCGAGCTGCAAAGGCACACATGTCAGTGGGACAATAGATTCCCAACGCGATGTACGTATCGGACTGGCAGGAGACTGACCGATGATGGGGCCAAACGTGGCAAAGGGAGCGTTAGTCAAGAAGACAAATGACAAAACGGCCGGACGGTACTTGTTGGGCACGAGCTCTCCCAGGGCAACATTAAAGGACAGTTGGACGGTCTCGCCGAGGCCGTAGATAGCGCTGCCGACAATGAGCGAGTCGACGCTCTGGGCCGTAGCGCAGACGATAATACCCAGAAGAGCGACAAAGTTGCCTCCAATGAAGAACCACCGCCGACCGAAGAGGTCCGACAGACGTCCGAGGATGGTGTAGGTGAAGGACAGCGCGAGCGTACGGGCGATGTTGACCCAGGAGATGTAGGCACTCGGACCTGAGTAACAGCGACCTGGTTAGCCATTACTCTTCTTTGATCTTTTCCGCAGGGTGGGAGCTTACCAATGTCGGCATTGATGTAGGTCAAGACGTTCGTGGGCATCAGCAAAAAGATGTAGGCTGAAATGGCCGACAGACAGAAGCCCTGCAAGAACGTGTTAGAGAGATTTGGTTTTCAGGGGAGACTCTATACTCACAGTCAAGGCTCCGACGAAGCGAACCGAGTAAAAGTACCCCGGCGGCAGGTCGTCGCCAAGGGCTTCTGACCTGATGGACGAGGCATCGTCCTCCCTGTGGTGGCGATGCTGGCTCTCGTAGATCTTCTCGTCGAGGACCTCGACATTGCCGGCCTCGTTCTTGTTGATCTCCATGTTTTCACCTGGGGTTGCCGTCGTCACCGACATCGAGAACGAAAAGGGGTACCAGAAGGGTTAGGGCTAGGTGACCAGGACAGAGTCCCAAAGGTTTGCTTTCAACTGAAAATTCAACCTATAACGGGACTTGACGGGCACTCATCCCGTAAAATGAGAGGAAGGGAGTCGATTGTTCTATATCCTATCTCAAGGAGTCCTCCCGTACCCCCCAGTCTCTGGGGATTGGGAACCTGGACCGTCATGATCTTTGGTAATGGGAAACGGACTAAAGGAAACAAGCAGCTAGACGACCAGTTTGAAACCTCAAAGCCACCTTGTAATGCTTGGGCTCGCAAATGGGTGTCATGCTGAGCCAAGGTGAGCATCCAGATGCGCTCGATGTGCGCTACGTACCAAGAGCAATTGGGGCAACCACCTTTACGGGCCGCCCCCCATTCCCCGGATTTTCCACGACCAATGGGAAGAGGCAACTTAGAGGCTAAGGCCCCGCAAGTTCCGGGGTTTATTTTGCGGGGAGGGGGTTAAGCTTTTCCTCGTCAGACTTCATCTTGGATTCGACACACACTTGATGACTCGTCTTGATACCGGCACGCACTTAATATTCATTACGCTTGGGATCTGGGTATACCTTAGCTAAGGGATCCTTCGCTCCGGCGGTCAGACACTAGCTATGCAATGTCTCTCAATCTCGTTAGGCCTTGGCATGTCAGCTGCGATCAAGCAGCTGGCCGCGTCAGCAGCTGGCATGCGGCCTCTCTAATGAATCAGTAGACGGACCTGACCCAGACCTTATTGACGGCAAAGACAATTCATGTGACTCCGAACAGGTCTAAGCTCACGAATTTGGAGACGTTGCCGCTGTAGTGCATGAGGGGTTCACTACAGTATAGTGGAAAGGCCCTACAAGGCTGATCATTACACTGCTTGTCTGAATAGGTGACGCTATAGTCTACTTGGGAATAATGCAGGAGAGGAGCTTGTCTAGGTGAGGACACCGCCATTCACGACCCCGCCAAACACAGCTCATAACCTGCTCCCCTTCCACTGCGGCTCGCGCTTCTCGGCAAAGGCCCTGAGACCCTCGAGCATGTTCTCCCCCCGCTGCAGCTCGGCGAACTCCTTCTCGAGCGTCCACTCGACGGCGCGTTCGACGCTGGCCGTCTCCCACCCCTGGCGCAGCCCCGCGCGCGTACAGATGATGGCGTCGGGGCTGTTCTTGGCGATGGCCTCGGCCAGCTTGACGGCCTCGTCGACGACCCTCTCCCGGGGCACGACCTTGTTGACGACCCCCCACTGGTACATCTCCTGCGCCGTGACGTTGCGGCCCGTCAGCGCGAACTCGGACGCCCGCTGCAGGCCGATGGAGCGTATCAGCCGCGGCAGGGCGCCGCCGATGGCCGCGATGCCGCGGCGCACCTCGGGCAGGCCGAAGTAGGCGTCCTCGGCCGCCACGACGAGGTCGCAGTTGACGACGAACTCGGTGCCGCCGCCCATGGCCAGGCCGTTGACGGCGGCGATGACGGGCTTCTTGCCCAGGCGGCGGCTGAGGGGCTTGAAGGCGGGCGCGTTGCCCATGCGGTTCTTGGGGTCGGCGTCGTCTGACATCGAGTTGTTCCACTCCTTGAGGTCGGCGCCTGCCGAGAAGGCGCGGCCTGTGCCCGTGATGATGGCGACGCTGAGCGTGTCCTCCTGGTCGAACCACTTCCACACCGAGTCCATCTCCCACTGGCCGGCTGTCGACATGGCGTTGAGGTCCTTGGGCCGGTCCATGCGGACAAGTAGGACGCGCTTGGCCGGGAAGGAGAGCTTGAGGAACGTGGGCGTCGGCGGAGGAGGGGTGTTGGTGGGTGCCATCGCTGCCGTTGTGCGTGTATGCGCTGGATGGCTAAGTGAGGCTGAGGAGCGTATCTATGGGGGTAGTATAGAAGTCTATCAGACCATCCAAAGGAGAAGAGCACAGGCGTTGACGAGGCTTGAAATCCCTTGCCCAGGATAAAGGAGGGCTTACGTACTGGATGCCTTGCCAGGTAGGAAAGAAAGGAGCTATGGACCGGGTCTCAATGAAGTGCTTTGCCTCTGTTCTCTCGCGGATAGGAAGTTTGGCGAGATGCAGCAGCGTTGGGGGAATGAGCCGCAACCGAAGCTGTCGCAAGGTTCGGTTTCCATAAGGGAGCCGAGGGGAATTCGAATTCCACCAGCGGCTCGATTCACCTCAGCCACGGAAGCTTGACTAGTGACGAATATGGTCGCTCTTCGTGTGTAGATCTTTCTGGGCCAGGCGGGTTACGCCAAGCTAGTTCCCGCTAACGAGTCACTCGAGTCTAATGATTCAGTCCCAGTGTCAGTCAAGAAGGTCAACTTCCCCGCATCTACAGACAGGAAAAAGACTGGGAGGGGGAGAGAACGACTGCCGGCCGGAGAAGGTTGCGGTTATGTCTAAAGTTGCTGTTGGGGGTTGGGATGACGCTCGGTACAACGGCTCTTGCTGATGTGCTATTGCTTCTGTCGGGATGTTTCTAATGACATGCCATAGCAAGAGGTCCTGGCTAGTCGAGGCTGTGGCATATCTCTGGTGAAGGACATGTTGGAGTTTGACTAAGGGAGCATCACCACCATCAGCATCTTCCTCACCAACACCGTCCTGCATCACGGCAGAATGTCAGTCCCGCGCACCAGGAACCCCGTCCCCGACTGGATCGAGGTGCCCTACCCGCATCTCGAGCACAGCCTGGTGTCCTTTCCACGCAAGCACGTGCTGCTGGTCACGATTAACAGACCCGAGCACCGCAACTGCCTCCCCGTGCAGGCCACCATCGAGCTCGGCGCCCTGTGGAAGTGGTACGACTCGGAGCCCGAGCTGCGCTGCGCCGTCATCACGGGCGCCGGCGACAAGGCCTTTTGCGCCGGCATGGACCTCAAGCAGCGCCTCGACATCATCAAGACCAACGAGGTCGCCCTCGAGTACCCGCACGGCGGCTTCGGCGGCATGTCGAACCGGACGGGTAAGAAGCCGATTGTGGTGGCATGCAACGGGCACGCACACGGTATGCTTCTCCCTCGCAAGTCCGTGACATGGAAAAGAGAACAGACCTGACCACTACCCCAAATAGGCGGCGGCATGGAAATGATCCTCAACGCCGACGTCATCTTCGCCTCGCCCAACGCCGACTTCCGCCTCCCCGAAGTCATCCGGGGCGTGTCGGCCCTCGCGGGCGCCCTGCCGCGGTGCATGGTGCTCTTCGGGAACCACCGCACCATGGACCTCGTCCTCACCGGCCGGGTCATGACCCTCAAGGAGGCCGTCGACTGGGGCTTCGTCAAGGAGGTCGTGCCGCAGGACAGGCTAGTGCAGCGCGCCGTTGACTACGCCGCCGAGATCGCGAGCATGGCGCCCGACAGCGTCATCATCACGCGGCTGGCGGCGCGGGAGGCGTGGGAGACGGGGATCAGCCGGGCTACGATGCGCGGTCAGGAGCTGTGGGCCGAGAACATGCTCAAGAGCAAGAATGCGTCGGAGGGTTTGGCGGCCTACAGAGAGAAGAGGGACCCCAATTGGTTCCCATCCCATATATAATGTTGGAGAAACCGTGTAGAAGTTAGACGTAGATTCCAAAGACTAAATTACTCACTACAACTTGCTGCCCGTTCCTGCCTGCTTAATCTTTGCATACCCATTCGACAGGGCCACCCTGCCATCGTCCTTGACCACCGTCTCGAAGTGGATTACATCGAAACCCCCCTCGGACCCAACCTTCCACATGCGCGTCTCGAGCTCATCGCCGGGGTACACGACGTTCTTGAACCGCGCCCCAAAAGCCTTGAACCGCGCCGGATCCGACGCACCAAACTCCCTCAGCACCCCGTGTGCCGCAATATTCCACGTGCCGAGCCCTTGGAGGATAGACCCCTTAAACCCAGCGCGCCTGCCGAACTCCTCGTCGGCGTGCATGGGGTTGTAGTCCCCGCACAGCCGGTACAGCAGCGCCGACTCAGGCGTCGTCTTAAACGCGTAGACCGCATCGGGCTTTCTGTCGGGCAGCCTAAACGTCGGCTTGCTGGGGCCCCTGGGCCCGCCGTAGCCGCCCTGGCCGATGCCAAAGGCCGTGGACGACATCTTGACATAGACCTTGCCCGTGCGGGCGTCGACGAGCTCCTGCTCGGCCTCGAGGATCATGGCGCCGCCTTTATCATAGACGCCAACTACGCTGTTGTGGATCTCGAGGTCCAGGCCCTCGGAGCTGACCGGCACGGGGTTGACGATCTCGATGCCGCGCTCGCCGTCGACGGAGCGCTGGGCGTCGAAGGGCGGGGTCCCGGGGACGTCGCCGGTGACCATCTTCTTGATGAAGTCGTAGACGTCCTGGTCCGTCGTCTTGAAGGCCAGGTTGATGGGGAAGGTGGGGAAGGCGGCGAAGTTGGGATGCAGCTCGTAGAGGAAGTGGCGCTCGTCGGCGTGGATGCCGATTGCGTTGGCCTGGGGACGGCTGTCAGTGACTGAGACAATATGGGAGGGTGATGAGGAACTCACAAATAGCAGAACATCCCGGCGGTTGTAGCTACACTTTACAGGAGGGTACCTGTACCCGGCAGCTTTCCGGAAGTCAACATTGTCATACCTTCCGGAGGCATTCTTGACGGGCTTGTCGCTGTGGGGTGCCATCTTGAGAGCCGCTGGCTTGAACTGTGACAGATCGGAGAAACAGAGTGTAGTAACCAAGGGTTTGGGTTGAACGAGACAGACCAGGTGACGAAATTACATGCAGCCGCTAAGTGACGTGAAATTAGAGAGAAATGGGAGTGTAGGCGCCAGATACGGAGAAGAAACTATGGCCAGGAAAGTGTATAAGTGGAGTGGTGATATATAAGGGTGGATAAGTCGAGCATGTAGGTCTAAGGTGCCTGATCAGATGTCCTGTCGGCTTTACAGAGCGAGACGGAGAGAATCTGACTGCTCAACCCTCGGTCCAAGTACTAGCTTAAACCCAAGGAAATAGCCGAGCTCCTAGTGCCCGGAGAACAGAAACGAGCAGCAGGTTGTGGTGAGATCTACGGTCCTCTTCGCTGGATGCCAGCTTACATGGAGACGAGGTTCCAGCCAGGCACTCTTTTGCCGGTTTTAACACAATATGATGCCGTAAGAGCAGACATATAGTAAGACTTCATCAAATAGCTAAATCCTCACCAGATAACGTTTTCACAGCTTTACATGCGTACGACGTGCCCGAGCCATATTATCCCTGCGCCTCTTCTGCTCCCTCTCGAGCAGCTGAACCGGCACATCAACGTGCCTCGCCCGCAAGAACTCACCAAAGCTCTTGCCAAACCCATCAATAATACTACTGCTGCTCACGCCCTCATGAAGGATTCCCTTGACGACGAAGTGAACCGCCCACAACCTCGGAAACTCGCATCGTTCCACCGTGAACGTGTCGCTCCAGTCATCGCCCAGCAACTCAATCAGCTTGCCGCTCGTCAGGAACGACTGCAGCCACGGCCACGCCGAAGCGTCGCGCGCCCAGAAGCCCACATTGGCATTACCACCCTTGTCACCACTGCGAGCAAATACCACGTCTCCTAGCGGCCGTCGCACGGTATCCAAGAAGAGTGTCTTGGTCTTCTCATCCAGCTGCGGCTCGAAGCTACGCTGCGGCGGTACCGTCGCGGCACATAGCTCCCGCGGCCGGGCCTCCACCACATACTTTCCGCCCGTTTCGAGCAAGTTGATCTCGAGTGGCACCCTGGCCTGCGACACCAACCCGGGGAAGTACCTGACGTACGGGCGCGGCTCGAGCGTCCGCCAGTCCATCGCCAAGGTCAAGCCGCAGTAGCCGCTCATGCCGTTGTAAAAGATGGCCTGCCGGATCTGCCTCATGGCCTCCTTCTCGGCCGCCTGCGCAAAGATGCGGATCTGCACCGTCGCGTCGGCCTGGCGCCTGGGGTCCTCGGCCGCAGTGCCGTACCGCTCGATGCTGACCGTGGAAAAGTCGGCGAGGTTGAGGCGGCCCAGGATGCCCTGCTTGAACTGCTGGTACTTGAATTCCGTGTCCAGACCCGCGCAGTAAGCCGCGAGCTCGACCTGGTAGCCCCCGAAGAGGCACACTGCCAGCTTGGTGGTGGGCGGTGGTGCCGAGCCTCGCACTCCGCTAAGCTTGACGCGGTCCCGGCCGACCTCCTCCAGTTGCATGTCCTCGATATCGGCGACGACGTCCGGATTCAGGTATTTCGTGCCCTGGATCTCGTACAGCAGCTGCGCCTTGCAGGTGTCGACGGTCACAGCCCCGTTGCTGCCTTCGATCTTGGTCACGACAACGGTGCCGTCGGCCGCGATCTCGGCGATGGGGAAGCCCGGCTTGAGCACGTTGCGGATCTCCGGCGCGCCACAATAGTTGCCACCCGTGACGTACGGCCCGCACTCGATTAGGTGGCCAGCCATGAGGCCGCCCCCGAGCTGGTCGTAGTCCTCGGTTCCCCAGCCGTGCCACCACGAGGCCAGGCCCATGACGGGGCTGGCGTCGCAGCACCGGCCGCAGATGACGATGTCGGCGCCCTCTTGTAGGGCGCGGACGACGCCTGCCTGCCCAGTGTAGGCGTTGGCTGTGAGCATCGACTTGATATCCGACTCTTGGAGATACAGCCCGGACTGGTCGAGGTGCGGAATGCGCCCGAGTTCGCCGTTCCGCACCTGTTCCGTCAAATTGTCGCCGGCTACCCACGCGATGCGCACTGCGTTCAATCCCAGAGACTTGAGGTACTTGTCCGTCGCCACTGCGAGTCCCTTTGGGTTGAGACCGCCGCCGTCGTGCACGACCTTGATCTTGTTCTTGACTAATAGTCTGGCCGCGTCGCCGTTGTGGAACGCGAGCTGGTCGAGGAAACTGGTCTCGAAGCCCAGCTCGGGGTCCCTCTGCAGGTCGATAGCCCGCCACGCGAGGTTGAACTCGGCGAGGTAGTCGGCTGTGATGGCATCGACGCCGCCGAATTTGGCGAGCTCGTAAAGCTGGTCGAGGCCATCGTTGATGGCACCTGAGCAGTTGCCGATGCGAATGGGACAGCGAGCCATCGTGGCAGTGACCATAGAGACAGGAAGAGTCGACAGACTCAATGAGACTGGCCTTGAACAAACTTCGGGGAATTCTGAGTCCTCATTTTCCGGCTCATCGCTCCTTCGCATAAGTTTGAGACTCCGAAGGCGACATCCTGTCTACACTGGCCGCGCATCCTGTCTCGAGGGGCACTCGGTATCCGGTCCTGCCGGGGGGAAGCGCTGTTCAACAGTTTCCCTGACCCGCCGGTGATTCATTCCTTCGGCAATGTACCACAAGGAACAAGCGTAGTCCTACCGTCGGTGTAGTTGGTGGTCTGGTGTATCCCCACACGTTTGTGGGAAAGCTTTCCCCGACCCCATGCATTACCCCATGGTACGCTAAGGGGCAATGAATCATTGCCGGAGTGCCCCATCGAGAGCAACGTACCTTCAACAACAATTCCGAAATGCCTTTTTGGCACTCAACAGAACAAGCGTCAAATGCCGATTCCATCGCCATGGGCGCCACTCTGAGGGCATGTCTGTGTGCCGCGCGATGCGGTGGTGGCTTGGCTAAGGTGCGCATGAGAGCCGGCTTGCCTGACAAAGTGACGAGACCGGGAGGAGCGAAGCATTGGTTGTGAATGAGCCCCTACCGATAGTTTGGTCGACTGTAAGCAGGGTGACGGCTTCCCAAAGTCCGAGTCCTGCGAAAGTCCTCCTTAATCCAGGAACAGAGATCTGCACGTCATTGCTCACATTCCGCCTGAGCTGTGTTGCTGCTACAAAGTTGAGAAAGGTAGAGAGAGGGCGCAACCACCGCACCAAGCCGCCACGATGAAAATCTACAAAGCGGACAAGACCATCTCGATCCCACGAGACCAGAACCTCACAGAGCTGCTGCACTCGTCGGCCTATCCGACGTTGCCGGAGTCGCACCTTATCGCCAAGGACAACCTCACCAACCGCAGCATCACCATCGGCGAGCTCCGCGAGCGCGCCGGTCGCATAGCGAAGGGCTTGCACGATGAGTTCCGCCCCGTCGACCAGGCGCGCTGGGCCGTCGTTCTGCCCAACAGCGTCGAGTACCTCGAGATCTTCCAGGCCGTGCTGTGGACCGGCGGCGTCGCCTGCCCCATCAACTACGCCCTGAGGCCCGCAGAGATCGGCCACGCCCTCGCCGTCTCCAAGCCGCACTTTGTCGTCGTGTACGGCCCGACCGCGTCAGCATTGCTTGAGGGCGTCGACCTTGCCACCAAGGACCTGGCAGAGGCGGGGATCAAGTGGCAGAGACCGGCTATCGTCACCATGATCAGCCGAGCTGCTGGGTTCAAGCATATCCCGGACGACTTCTACGGCGCAGACCGGCTACCCGTGCCTCACTACGTCGACACATCGAAGCGGCTGGCCTCGATCCACCTATCGTCGGGCACGACGGGCAAGCCCAAGGGCGTCGAGCTGACGCACCTCAACTTTATTGCCAACTGTCACCAGCTCGTGGCGCACGACCCAAAACAATTCGGGCCCGACTCAAAAACGATAGCCTTCACTCCCTGGGCGCACATCGCAGGGACGACGGCGCCGCTCTTCCTGGGCCCCTACTGCGGCATGCTGCACCACGCCATGCCGCAGTACAGCCTCGAGAAGCTCGGCGAGCTGGCCGGTTCCGACCACGCGACCAACTTCCAGGGCCCGCCCAGCGTCGTGCTCGCTCTGGCCAACTCGGACGTGACGTCGCGGTACGACTTCTCGCACGCGCGGACCATCATGGTCGGCGGCGCGCCGCTGAAGAAGGATCTGGTCGACAGGCTGCTGGGCAGGGCGCCGTGGAGGCTGAGGCAGGTGTACGGCATGACCGAGGCGGCCGGGTACGTCGCGTACCAGAAGCTCGACGAGGAGCTCCCCGACGGGGTGGTGGGCAAGCTCCTGCCCAACATCGAGGCGCGGCTGGTGAAGGAGGGAAGCACGGAGGACGTGGCCGTCGGCGAGGCGGGAGAGCTGTGGCTGAGGGGCCCCAACATCACGCGTGGCTACGCGTTTGACAAGGAGGCGACTGGCAAGGCGTTCCCGGTACCTGGGTGGTACAACACCGGGGACGTCTGCAAAATAGACGACCAGGGTCGGATCAGCGTCGTGGGGAGGACAAAGGAGCTCATCAAGTACAAAGGCTTCCAGGTGGCGCCGGCAGAACTCGAGAGCTACCTCAACTCACACCCGCACGTGGCCGAGGGCGGCGTTGCCGCCACATGGGATGAGAGCCAGCTCACCGAGCTCCCCACCGCCTGGGTTGTGCTGAAAGACCACATCAAGGGCGAGAGCGAGACCAGGAAGGCCCTGGTCGACATTCACCAGAGCATCGACGAGAAGGTCAGCGGTTATAAGAAGCTGCGGGGAGGCGTGTGGCATGTTCCGGCGCTGCCCAAGAATCCGACCGGCAAGATACTCAGAAAAGTCATGGCCGAAATGAGGCAGGGATTGTCGTCGTTGGAGCATAAGATCACGTCCAAACTGTAGATCTCCTGCCACGAGTATCATGGGAGAAGTGCTGCCAAATCGAATGTCGACTTTCCGTCGGCTTGCACGGGCGGTCAGGGTTTCGAGCCAAGCGCCGACATCTAGACATAGACTAGATGCGCGCTCGCCTTGCAAAGCAGTTGATGAGTGAATACCGTGTGCCTTACATCACCGCATCTGTCTTGCGCCTATTGTCCTAATGTATGCTTAATGCGGTCGTACTGCCTAAAACCCCGATCTCACTGCACGTAAAAAACGTAACCGTGAGATTGTTTTTCGCTTGGCATTTGAGACGTCGCAGGTCCGCCGACGCCATGATGTGACCTGGGGACAATAGACGATCAAACCGCGTCAAGTGCTTTCCCCAGAGTCCGGGTCTAGGTAGCACCTTCTACCACGACCGTTGCCGCTTATCGCTATGTGTCAAACTAGCACATCTAGACTACCTAGCCACATGGCAAGTTGAGACGAGACGGAGACCCATGTATGTACAACATGTCAATGCTACGCTAAATACGGCATCCCGTTACATCAGCTCGGCATGTCAAGATCTGCCATCGCCAATGATAGAGATCTCTGGTAGACCCCTGGTCTGTGGCAAGGATCAAGACAGCGGTTCCCTCGGGAGACATCAGAGACACGAGTGAATATAGCGCCGCATCTATACTGGTACCAAACCGCTGGGGAAGCATCCTCTGAGCCTTGGGGACACGAAGTCTCGAGGGAGAGGGGTTCGTTCGGCTCGCCGACAGCGTTCAAAATGCCTATCCGTTCTCCATATAGTATGGGACGATCTGCCCTTAGCAAGCCCATCTCGAATATTCCCCCAACTCCTATCGCATTTCTCGGTCCTCTTGTCTCTGCCATCTTCGGATTCCAGTTCGTTCTCCACTTCCCTTCGTTAGCTGCTGTGCGGCCTACCTTCTTTTTGAACCCACCAGCATGCGTTTCTCCCTCGTGATGGCGGCAACCGCCGTCCTCTCCGTCGTTTCCGGCCACAACCTCATCAGGTACGCTCCCCATGGCTCCCTGCTCCTCCTCCTCCTCCCCTACCAACCACCCATCCCTTGCCATTCTCCCCTCTCCCACTAAACAACCCCCTCCAGCAACGCCAAAGGCGACGCCGGCGGCGCCGCCCT
>JANBVN010000204.1:0-54118 GCA_030052785.1 Coniochaeta hoffmannii
GCGGTTCCGGGGGGGCAGGGGGTGTTGGGGGAGGGTGAGGGTGAGGGTGATGATGATGAGGAGGCGGAGTTTAGCGGGAGCGATGATGAGGAGAGGGCGGAGTGGGAGAGGAGGAGGAGGGACAGGAAGGAGAGACGGTAGGGGTGGTATGGATAGACGGTATGGAGGGCAGGTTGTGTATAGACGAGCGGCATTGTAGGGGATGGGCAAGGAGTCCTTGTAGAATTGGTTAGGGGCTGTTGGGATGCCTCTGCAACGCATGATAGGGATTACCATCTGATGGAGATCCTGCACCGTGAAACCTCAAACCAGTGATTGCATGCTCTGCTGGGAGATCAAAACGGCTATCGAGGTTCTGCTGTACATCACTCGAGCACCAGCCTGCTAGCAATAGGAGACTTGACACGACGTGTGTGTGAGATGTCGTATTAGGTGGTACTACGAACCAAGGAATGCAGGATATCCTAGGTGTGTAAGTCCTCAAGCCACTCTCTCAAGGTGTAATCATCCTATCCATCCGGCGTCCAGCCCAGCTGAGCCGGTTCGCAAGTCTCGGGTATCAATAGCCAGCCTCTAAACCAAAACGCCGATCCTCATCTCATCAGGTCATCCATAACCCGTGTCACAGTCTCAGCCAGCCATGACCAAAACAGCCGTCAGCATTGCAACCAAACCCACCAACCCCAATCCCATCGCCCGTGGAGAAGAAGCAGCAGCACCAGAACCATGCGTCATAATAAAAGTCCGGTTCCGCGCCGCCTCGTCGACAGCCTTGGCCACCCTCCCCCCACCGCTGGCCACCTGGCTCAGCTGGTCCCCGAACGTGGCGAGTATATCCGTGCTCCTCCCCGCCGGACAGAACACCACCTCCCACCCGCCGCCGGCGGGGATGATGAACGTGCTCGTCTGGTCGTCGAACGCGAAGCTGTACGCGTCCGGGCACACCGCCTTGGCCATCTCGCTGTACAGGCTGGGCTTGCACACCTTGGGGTCGTTGAACTTCCCCGTGCAGCAGACGGCGGGCTCGTTGGTCGCCGCGCACGCCGACAGGCAGGGGTCGAAGACGGGCCGTTGGATGCGGTCGTCCGGGTAAGGGTAGACGCCGTCGCCGGGCTTGATTGGGGGGTACACCTGCAGGTCCCAGGGGCACCACTGCGCCAGGTCGCGGTTGGTGAGGCGGGACTCCCAGGGCGTCGGGTACGTGGCGTTGCTGTAGGTCTCGCCCGTCCTAGCGGGGGGCCAGAGGAAGCCGGCCGTGCCGACGCACGAGGGGTTGGTGAGGTTGGGCGGGATGTTGGAGGTGTTGGCCGCCGGGATGTAGACTATGGCTAGCGGCAGGTTGTAGCCGTCTACGAGGCTGATGTCGTAGAAGGTCTGGCTGTTTCCGTAGCCGCCTCGGAGGTTGAATTCGGCGAGGGTTGTTGGGGTTGCACCCTGGTGGTTTGTTAGTGTCCGATACATGGTAGAGATAAAGGGGAAAAGGGGGGTGGGGGGTTGTGCTTACGGAGAACTCGCAGTCGAGCACACCGAAACAGTCGCCAGTCAGACATGCCTGACCATTGCCGTTCCACCCGTTGAGGTTGGAGGGTCCCGTTCCGTCCTCGTTGAACGTGCAGTTCGTGCGGCCCCATACGCGACCTTGCCATGTCGGGCCAACGAGAAAGGCCATGGTCTTACCAGGAACGAGCTCGAAGCCGCCCAGGCCTGGACCGAGGCCGTGCTGTGTGCCGATGCCCGGCCAGATGGTCTCCGGGCAGTTGTTGGTCACGCGCAGGGGCACATACGTCTCGTTCGGTCCGGGTATACCAGAGTCCTGGGCGCGGGTGTGGTGCATCACGGCCGAGGTGAGCATGGCGGACAGACTGCGGCGGAGGAAGCCATGTCGATGGCGTGAGGTCCGCCGTCTCCTGCGGCAGTTGCTGTGCCGTTGTGGGTGTAGCGGGTTGGACGTCCCGTGGCTCTGGACGACAACGACTCTTCTGCGTGATGGGAACATAGTTAGGATGTGAGCATCGCCCGCGGTTGGATCATGCAGCATGGGTGAACGCCGGACAAGACAGAGATAGGTATCGTATTGTGTGAGTATACTAGACGCGTGTATCTGAGAAACAAGAGGTGTCGAGCGTATCCAAGAGGAGAGACCCAGTATGCAGTGAAAATGCTATAGAAAGGGTGATGAGTGGTCGAGAAAGGGAGCGTAAGAGAGGGAGCGACAGATGAGGATGCGAGTTTCATGTGGTAGACAGGATAGCAGTGAAAGCGTAGATCAATACAATACAGCCAACCCTCAAAGAACACGCCAGGTCATCAGCCACGCTTGCTTCCTTCTTGGTGTGCGCGTAACATGTCATTCCACCCCGGACCACGCGCATGGTGGTTGCCAGACCCTGGATTGGAAACCAAGGTCTGTCGGGTTGTCGAGCGCTGATCGCGAAGTTGCAATGGTGAGCGATGACGCAGGGACGATTGGCGCCAGTTCCTGGATTGTGCTCGGGCGCTAAAGAAAGGTTAAGGTTGACAGGGGCTTGTGGAGGGACCAGGTACGTACCTCGTCCCTGCCATTTCCCACCGGTCACATCACGGCCCGGCCCTTCTTTACCTTATACTGCACTTTTAAGCTCTCGTCAGTACGATACGCTCCGAGACGTCATATTGCGGTCAAAATAGGCCTGGAGACTCGAGACTCTCCACGCAAGGTACGTGGTAGTTATAGATACTGTAGTCGCAGACACGCTGTTGTTGTCCGAACATGTAAGACTGCAAAAGGATCAAGCGTGGGTAGTCTGGCAACAGCACCAACATGGACACAGGTACACAACAGCCTCTCGCTGCAATTAATATCGTCATCTTAAGGTACTGTTCTGATTGCCTGCGAATCCGTCTGGCCCAAAGCACGCACATTCGTAGTCCGTCGTCTCAAACCATGTCCGTCAGTTCTTATTTCCATTCGACCTGCCCTTTCTGTACGGGCATCATCCGCCAAGAGGTATCTCGAGAAAGCTGTGCATAAAACACAAAAAAGATAGAGGGAACGACTAATGCAGAAACGCGAACCCCAAGACACCAGAGACCTCGCTTGCCTGCTCTACCGGAACCTCGCTCGGCAGCGGCCCA
The DNA here is from genome assembly GCA_030052785.1 of Coniochaeta hoffmannii. Classification (NCBI taxonomy): domain Eukaryota; kingdom Fungi; phylum Ascomycota; class Sordariomycetes; order Coniochaetales; family Coniochaetaceae; genus Coniochaeta; species Coniochaeta hoffmannii. Next base: position 3,115 of record JANBVN010000204.1, read on the forward strand.
TGACCTCGCCCTGGCACACAAGTTCCGCACTGAACTCGGACCCGTCCAGCGTCAGATAGATGTCAAAGTATACCCGATAGAAGGTGCCCTGCGGCGTGTCCATGCGCTCGAAGTCCTTCTCCAGGTTCTTGCGCGACAGGTCCGAGGTAAGGGTAACGACCTCCTTGATACCTGGCAGATAGTTAGCCGCCGTGGTTCTGGCAACCATGTATATAGGAGTCTTGAACTTACGGGGATCCTTGGTATACTCGGGACACACATCGTCGTCGCACGCGTACAGGATATCCTCGTACATCAGCGTGGCGCCGGGAGCGACCTGCCGGAAGAACGACACCTTCACCGGCTCGCCAATCTTGACCTTCTGCCCCTTCTGCACAAAGATCTGTCTCGTAAACTTGCACCTGTCCTTGCCGTCGAGCGACGGCACACGGTACGCCTCCGGGTGGTATCCCTCCTTGAACGGTTGCAGCGTCGCCATGAGGTAGTGGCGGCGGGCGATACGGTGCGTGATGACACGCTCCGTGATTCCTGCAGTCACGGCGCCCTTGACGATGGCCGCCACCGAGTCCATGGGCCGGACGACCTTGGACTGGAACTGGGGCGGTACGTGAAGCTTGATCTGCTGGAAGAGGTACTCGGACGCACCGAAACCGCCGACAACCAGGATGTTCTGGAGCGTCCTGTTCTGCGCCTGGATGGCGATGATCTGGTTGCGCACGAGCTCGAGGATGCGGTTAACGACAGGCTCGAAGCATTGCAGGATTTCTTCGTTGGTGAAGGTCATGTAACCCTCCTCGATGCCGGCCTCGGGGAACTCGGCCTCGATGCCGACATCCACTGCCCACTTCTGGCCGTTGTTGCGGAAGTCGGCCTTGATCCTGTTCTCGAAGTCCATGATGCACTTGGCGTACACACGCCCGGCTGTCTTGGACCCGTCGGGCAGCTTCATCTTGCGTATCTTCGTCCGCAGAATGTTGCTGAAGTTCCGGTTGAGCGCAGTAGATCCACACGAGTCGCCGGAGCCGGCTGTGCACTCGGCTACTGTAAACGGGTTCTCATCCTCGACCTCGTATGCGATCAGATCGACAGTACCGCCGCCGCAGTCGACAATCAGGACGGCATCGTGGACCTTGAGGTTGAGCAGACCCGTCTTTGAACAAAACAGAGCAGCCGCCTCAGGCTCGCTGACAAGTGTCAAGCGGTTGTCGTTCTCGTCGCGCAGAAAGCCAGCCTGGATGGCAGCGGCTCTCGTCGCAGCCTTTCCAGCGTCGTTCCAAATAGCAGGCACAGTGAGGTAATAGCGGATGTTGCGCTCCTCACGGTTGAATACCTCGCCGAGGGTCTTCAGAAGAGCGGCCCGCATAGCTTGTCGCAGCTTGAACAGGTAGTCGGCCGCAACGTCAATCTCCGACTTTCCTGGCGGAAGAGGAGGCAGGTTGATGGGATCGATATATGTGTTTCCTGACAACATCAACTGCAACTTGAACCACTCGACCTTTTGCACACCGGGCTTGGGGTACCCGGTCGGGGCGAGGGCATCGGCAATATCCGGGCCCCAGCCCACAACCTTCTGGTACTGGTCGTAATAGAGCACGGTAGGGATCTGGAGTCGGGTAAGTTCATGGGAAGCTTCTTCAAAAGAAAAGCAGTGCCGCTGACCTTCTGTTTCGTATACGAGCCCGCACCCGGCCACTCTGTGATAATATCCTCTTTGGCCTCGTTATTGGTAGCGAACGCGAATGCAACACCGGAGAACGTAGTGCCCTGTTCGGCGGCCAGGGTTAGCGTCGTGATATCGGCAGTTAGAGTGACAGTGTATAGACTTACGAAGTCGATGCCGACAATCAACTGAGCTTTACTCCGGCTGTTACCCTCAACTTCAGCCGCATTCCGGGCAGAGGCATAGGGAGCGACAGGCATGCCGCCCGGTTGCGGAGCCGGGGGAGGATAGCCGGTAGCTCCAGCATACCCGGGGGGACCGCCTGGTCCTGGAGGAGGAGGACCGCCCATAGGAGGCTGCGGAGGATATCCAGCGACGGGCGCACCGGTATGGATAGGTGGAGGGCCGCCGACCATTTGGGATGGGGGCGTACGAGCAGGACCTTGGTGCGTCAGGGGACTTTGACGGCCAACTGGCGGCGGACCGGGAGGGTAGTTGGCCGGTGTGTAGCTGGGCGGTCGCGGGCCAGGACCTGGTTGACTCATCGGGAGGCTCTGTTGCGACGACGTGGACGCGATGGACGGAGCAGGACCTGGGCGGGCGGGGAACGGATGCGGTATTTGAGGGGCTCCCAAAGGCGGAGGGGTCTGGCTCTGGGGCAGGTTCGGATCGTGCTGGATGCTGGCGGTCGATTTGCGTTTGCCGAAACCAAAGCCTTTCAGGCGATAGTTCATAGAACTCATAGGGGGAGGAGGATATTAAAAGGGAAGAGGCCGGAGCCCTCGAGGGGTGGGTGGGTTTGGATTCCAGAGAGAGGGGCGGGAGACGCTGAGTGCGAGCACGAGAAAGCGCAGCGTAGCTGGCAGGCACCTGGCTGAGAGGGGGGGAAACGTGAGAAATTAGGGAAAGATCCGTCTGTCCTGGTGGTAGGTAGGACTGGCGGGGGCTGACAGGCGAGCGGACGGGAACTGGATCGCTCAGAGTTCCGAGGGCGCTGCTGCTGCCAGATGGATGTTGCAACTCGGGTTCTGGGCGACCCCACCTTTTCTTTTCAGGACTGGATGAGGAGCGGCGTGGCTGATGTGTTATTGTGCGCCAGCAACACAGCTGAGCGACGCTAACGATAGTTGGCAGTGTGTAAGGCTGATGAGGGAACCTCCAGGACTTCGTGTCAACGGTGTGGGTGCGTTTGGCGAGGCAGTGCTGTGCTTCCTCCCTTAGTTACGTGTCGCTGGGCGCTGTCGTGCGAAATTGAGGGGCAAACCGGACTAACGACCGGGAGGGGCAGTGGTGGAGACCGCGTACTTGATGCTTGAAGATACTACTGTGTATGATAAGGACACTACGGATTGCTGGCGATGCTGATCCTAGAAAGTTTACAACCAGTTAGTACGTTATCATACCCTACGCTATGATCAGGGTTCGCACATAGGCACGATGAAGGTACGCTGCGCGAGGTTGGGAAGCTTTCTTGGCCGTCAAGTCACTGTGATCACACACCTGGCAGCTGTTTGGTGGTTGGTACCACCGCCAGTCGGTCCCGAGATGGATTCGGTTGATGTCCCGTCCTTGACACGAAATGCAGACTCGAGACAAAGAAAGCGGCAACTAACCCGGGCAGCGGCTTCTCGACCCCAAGCTTCGAGTCTCTTGATGGAGCGTCTTCCTTTCCCTGGATAACAATGCGCTTCGCGATGGCAGGTCTTGGAACTTGGGGATTGGAGATCTAGGCGAGGTTGCACCTCTTAAGTAAGCTTATCCCACAGCTTCAGTCAGGCATTGGCACCTGAATTCAACTAGGAGACCTGGGCGGATAGGCAGACAGGAAACTTGTCAACGAGTTCCGCGTGATATGTTGGAAGAACATTGCAGATACTCCAGTGGCACTCACTGCAGCTCCTGCTTAGCCTTGGCAAGGGCTTGTAAGACAGAGGCAGGTCGGACGTTGGTTTCTCGTCGTACAGGGCAGGCACGCTATGGGATTTGTGGGTTGAGCCGCGATATTCCTTCCACCCATGAAGGATCACAACTACGAATAAGTGTATCCGCAAACCAGCGGGAGCTTGAAAGCAACGGTTGTCTTACCTTCAGAGAGCGACCGAGAGCTTCCAACTCGACCGACCGCACACTCGAGCTGCCGGAGCGTCTTCAACCCGTCTTCCTGCCCGGCACAATGGTCCGATCCGACGCACTCCCGTTCTCGCACTCCAAGCCCAAGGAAAGGTCGTAGGACCTCGCCAAGCCTGCACGTAGGACTTTGGAGTCCTGCGACTCCACCGTCCAAATACGGCGCATCCCTGCTGAGTGGCTGAGCTGCTCTGTGCCTCAAAACCAGAGCAGCCCACCCAATCATAATCCGCGTCGCATCCCCGCAGGAGGACTTCGCGACTCAGCCGCAATTCCGGGACTCTTGGCGCATCGAACGAGCACCTCCGGGACACATCTCGTTTGAGTACAAGATCAGGAACCGATCCTGTACGGGGAACCGCAATGCAGACCGCCAGGTCGACTCAAAGCGTAGCCGGCGCCACATGGGGTCGTGGCCGTTGAGTGCATCAAGAGAAGCGCTTTCTGTCCTGCCAAATATCCGAGTCGGGTTGGGCGGCTTGACTGCTTGCCCGGCCCAACTCCACGCCTTCAATACGACTCGCAGGTGGTAAGGTCGCATGTCATATAGGGAATCACTCTGCGCTCTCCACTGGGAGAAGCATTGCGGGAGCGCGAGAGATGCCCAAGCTGGCGGGTTCGATTGTTGCCGAGTGGCATAGACGGAAACGAGGCATTGGCCCAACCCGACGGTCTTGACCGACACCCAGCGGCCAGAGGATGGTCGAACGACGTCTCCTCCACTCGACGAAGCGTCTCGGCGTCTTCACCCGTCTCGAGCCAAAAGAGCATCCCCGGGCCTTCGGCCGACTTACACGGGCCGTACGCCGACATTCGCCGCGAGTCATTTGACCGTGTGATTCCTCCCATCATGTGGGCTCCCGTCGTGGAGCGGGCCAGCGGGCTTCTCAAACTTCCATATCCCCCCCCGGCTATCACAACAAGCACAAAGCGCCAGTGGTTTAGTGGTAAAATCTGTCGTTGCCATCCGCGAGTTAAAACAAGACTCCGGTGATCTCGACAGGCCCCGCGTTCGATTCGCGGCTGGCGCACAATCTGTGAGGTGACCGTGGGTGGCTGTCTCTTTTGGCACCCACGTCCTCCTCACCTTTTCACAGAAGCGATTCTGCTCGTTCCGCTGTCAATGATTGCTAATAACGGAGTCGCCCTCCATCGAAACATACGGTGAGATGGCCGAGCGGTCCAAGGCGCTACGTTCAGGTTGAGGTCACTGGACCATATCCGGACTCGTAGTCTCGAAAGGGGCGTGGGTTCGAATCCCACTCTCATCACTCTCCGACCTTACCTTAGGTCGCACATGTCGGGTATGGTGTAGCGGTAACATCGATGACTCTCACTCATCAGCCCGGAGTTCGACTCCCCGTATCCGAGAACTTTTGTTTTGAGAGAACGTGACTCGCTCGGCGTTCTGCTTCATATCGTTGGATGGAGACGTGGAAGGTCAATGAAATAATTGGCGGTGTGGCGCAATGGTAGCGTGTGGTCCTCCTATTCCCCTCTGCGGAGAGCAGCGAGTTCCAGACTGAGGTTGCAGGTTCGAGTCCTGCCATCGTCGACGACAATTTTGTCACATGTGGCATTGCATACGAGGAGGCTGCACTTTGCAGGGTTATTACGTTTTTATCCGAGCAGGATCCTGCACTGCATCGGCGGGGGCAGCTTCGTTCGTCATGTCGACTGTGGTCAGCAATTTCTCCGCAAGGTTAGACTTTGCCGTGTGTGACGCCGTTTCGACGAACATATGAGGCTGTGAGGACCTTGCACGGGGCATTGTAGGGCTTCATGATAGCCTGCTGGCGAAGGACTGGCGGTCTTCGCCAGCGACAGTGGTAGCGACTTGTGCCCGGTATCCAGCCATCTTCTACACCACTTACGCGGTTGCCGGGACCGGACTTATCTGCTGCGCAAATCCAAACTCGGGGAGCGCGTGCTGTATGGTTGGTTTCCCAACAGAACCCGGCCTCCATCCCGCCATCGTCGCCCAGCCATTCCCTCCACGCTCTCCGCACTTCATCAGGCACCTGTTCGAGCGGGACAGATTGCTCGTCATCGTTTTCTCCCACGTAGAATCTGCACGTGCGGAAGTTCTTGGGCTCGTACTTCTCGGAGTCGGCGTAGCGGAAGCCGGGAGCCGCACATTGGACGCACACGCCGTGACCTTCTGATCCGACTAGAAGAGGCCCTCTCTGCAGGTTGGGCATGCGCTTGCACGGCACGGGCCATGGCCGTCAACAGGGGGGTCAGCATTGGTACCCCAGCCCGCCCTTTCGCGCCACTCGTACCTAGGCCTCTTTCCGTTTGCGTCGCACGGACTCCGATGCCAGGATATGTCGCTGTCGGACGAGAGCTTGACCGAGTCGGCATCACATTGCTTCCGTAGCGGGTGGTTGAGCTAGGATCACTCGATGCCGGGTCTCCGGTTTAGTACCAAGCTTGCCGCTCGAGGGCAGTTTGGCTCCTCGTGAGTCGAAACTGCCGCAGAGTCTGCCACGTCGACTCCGGGTCGCAGGTAGTGAACAGCTCGCTTGAGACCAGGCCCTTGAGTTCCCGCATTGGATTGGTGACCTTTGCGAGAGTTTGAGAACCGCAGCGTTGGCTGGGTTGGTACCGTCCTCGTCCCGGAGATCACCACAGAAAAGGCTGTGGTTCTGTAAGTCCAAATCCCCCCCCCCCCCCACCTTTGAAGATCCAGACGCTCCAGCATAGATAGATCGAGAGAGTTCAGGCTCGTTCCCAGAGCCTTGCGGATCGCTTTCCGTAGCTGTACACGCTTGGGTTGCGCATCATAAAAGGTATGTTTGAGATATCGGAGATTGGGGAATCTTGCCAGCGACCTTGTAAGTAGTCATCAAAGAGAGAGCTATACCTTCGTCGTCGTTTATATGTAAGGACGAGACGCATTACAGTCTCAGGCTGGTCAAGTACGTGAAACCGACGAGTAGGTGTGTAGTGCGGATGATTAACCGAAAAGAGGACCTCCAGGAGTACTACGGCCACAGGATGCCCACGTCGAGAGAAACTGGAACTGCGACGTCAGGGCGGTTCCTAAAGTTGCGCTGTTTGCAACATGGCCCGCGCGCAGGTTGCCCCGAGCGGGCTAGAATGAAGCTGAGGTCGAGGGTATGCAATAGAGGCCAGCGGCGAGGATCTTCGAAGACGGTCGCGAAAGCTGAGAGGTCTTCACCATTGAGTGCCAACTTGATGTGGGCTATAGTGTGTGTTTCGACAAGATCCTGCCACTTCCGAGGGATCGAGGCGCATATTCCTGGGCCGGGAAATAGTCCGTACTGCCTCCGAAGAAGTTCATCGGTTATCACACAGAGGATCTCGGGACTCAACTAATCCATGGCGTTGGGGTTTGTTATGGGTGGGCTTTGGAGAGCAAGGTCAGGGGTGCCGGAACCCTGGAGTAGGTAACCAAACCAGTCATGCCAGTCAGCCTAGCATAGGTGCTCATCGTTGTCCAACCCCGCCGAAAAATGATGGGACATTCTACCCAACTTCGCGGTCAGAACAGCAACCTGGATTTCGACCTGATTATAGAGTTCTCTATCATGCAATTAGGAACTGCCGCGGGACATCCCATTCCAAGACCGCGTATAAGGCGGACTGTGAGGTGTCTCGAAGCTCGACCCCAACCGTTACACGTGTAGGTAGTTGCCCAGCAAGCCCAGCCAATGACGCCACGCCTGTCAATCGATACGGGAATTCGTCCAATGCCAAGGCGCGGGGGAGGAGCTCAACCATCCCTCCCGCTCCCTTTCAGCTGAGCTTCCCGAATAGGGGTTCCAACAGCTTTAACTCGACCAATATCATCAGGTGTGGCTGCATAAGCCGACAGGACCGAGGAGGAAATAGCAAACACCTGATTTCGAGAGATCGACAATAGTCTGATTCTTAAACTTTTCAGGGGGCAGAATTGAAGACCTGTCTTTTCCTGAATCCCTTGCAGTGCTTCACTTGGTTTGTGTGCTTCTCTTTTAAACTAACGCGTCCGACTTGATGAGACATACGCCGGCCTAAACCCGTGCCTCATCCCTCGTTCGGAACATTTGGGAGGTTTAACTTTGGGAGTCAGCATTCCTGTCCTCCTGATTCCTGTCCAACGTGCAGCTTTCCCGCGAAAAGCGTGTCGTGTCCATTGTTCCAGCCTCTCTTCTTCCATCCACACTCTTCAAGTGCTGTAGCTTGACAGTCGCTCGCTTTAACCCCAACGGCTCCCATACACCGCTTCAATCTACAGGGCTCGCTCCAACCCGACACTGCAGTGCAACAACCAGTAACTCCAAAAGATCCAGCTCGCAACAATGATGTCCTTCTACCAGCTCAACCTCGCCCTCTTCGCGACCGGCAACGCCTACCTCCTCTACCGGCAGTATGCGCGCGACAAGAAACCGGCCGCCATCCCAATCCCCCAGTCGGCGGAGGAGGCCGATGCCTCCCCGGACCGCGACGTCGAGCTCGAGAACCACGACGCCAACGGCAGCGTGGCCGCCTCGAAAGAGGCCGTCCGCAAGTTCCAGTGGGACTTCTTCCTCGTCTACGCGCTCGCCGTGGCGGCGGATTGGCTACAGGTACTTCCTTCCGCCCCCCGCCCCCTTTGCCCGACTTATACAGTTTTTTTTGACCGGTACTAATCCTGTCCCGGGCGGGCGACTTTGTAGGGCCCACACATCTACGCGATCTACAAGTACGAGAAGGAGATACCCGAGAAGATCGTGGCGGCCCTCTACGCGGCCGGCTTCATCTCCGGGGCCATCAGCGCGTCGTTCGCGGGCGAGCTGGCGGACCGGTACGGCCGGCGGCTCGCGTGCCTGGTCTACTGCGGCTCGTACGTCGTCACGTGCGCGACCATGTTCAGCGACGACCTGGCGGTGCTGTTCGTGGGCCGGCTGTGCGGCGGGGTGAGCACGACGCTGCTGTTCAGCGTCTTCGAGGCGTGGATGATCACCGAGTACCACTCAAGGGGGCTCGCGGCGAGCGAGCTCAAGCTGAGCTCCGTGTTCGGTTATATGACTACGCTGAGCTGCGTGGTGGCTATTGTCAGTGGTGTGGTGGGTGATATGCTGGTTAGTTATATGGGATGGAGGGTCTGGCCGTTTGTGGCGAGTATTGTGTGTAGCTTGGCCGCGGCGTGGTGCATCATGAGGACTTGGGTGAGTACTTAACCCCACTCCTGATGTGGGTTCGTGGGCAGGGGCAAGGGATGGCTGGCTGACAAAAGATCAACAGAGGGAGAACTTCGGCACCAAGTCCATCACGCCCAACACCCTCCGCGACGTGCGCGCGGGGATCACCACCATCCTCTCCGACAGCCGCATCTTCTCGCTGGGCATCACCTCGTGCTTCTTCGAGGGCGCCATGTACCTCTTCATCTTCTTCTGGTCGGCGGCCCTCAAGTCCGCGCGCGTGCACACCGGCGGCCCGCTGGCGGACGAGGACTTGCCCTACGGCCTCATCTTCTCGTGCTTCATGTGCGCCATGATGGGCGGGTCGGCCTTCTTCAGCCTCTTCAGCGCCAACCACAACCGCGAGAGCGCGGCGTACGTGCTGATGAGCGTCACGCTCCTGGCGAGCGCGTGTCTGTCGGCGGCGGTGGTGCTGGAGAACGAGATGGCGGTGTTCTGGGCTCTGTGCGCGATCGAGGCGAGTATCGGGGCTTATTTCCCGAGCATGGCGTTGCTGAAGAGCGAGGTCGTCGAGGATGGAGTCCGGGGCAGGGTGTATAGCATCCTGCGATTCCCGCTGAATGTATTTGTTGTCGTCGTGCATAGTCTGGACCAGGAGGGTGACGAGCACCGGAACCGGGTGTTTATGACGTTAGCCGCGCTGCTCATGGTGGCGTTTTTCGTGGTTAAGAGGAATCTTGGGCCTGCCAAGTGATTGCATGGGTTTAGAGTTGGCTGGACGGACCAAGGGGTCGTTGTTGTGATTTTGGGTTTGGAGTCGAGGCGTGTTAGCGAGCAATGGGTTGGCAAAAATAGGACAAGGTTTTGGGTAGGGGCAGATATGTCCCATGATGTAGGATATTGCTTTATGATGATAGAAATATGTGAGCCGGAAGACCAGACTAATGCAACAAGCTATCAAGACGGAATCGAAGTATGTCCCATGCTCCGTTCTTGCTAGCTCTCGATCTTGTCGGGGCCAGCGCCTCCAAATAAGGGAAGCAGCCAACCCTCGAAGTCACAGTCGTCACCGTTGAAACCTGGGGCGCGGGAACGACTTCATTCGGGGTACGTAGAGGCACGCACTGGCCATGAAACCCCACACATGTTCAATATCCCGCCAGGATCGGAGTGTTGATGCGACGGATGTGTGACCGGGTTTCTTGAATCCAATTGGCGTCTATCATTGGCAAACGGCAATGCCCCCGGTCATTCGTTGGAAATTGCCAGATTTAACACCGTAGCATTCAACAAGAGCTGGGAAAGCGGACGAACGTCAGTCTTGAACCTCTGTCGTCTTCCTTCGTTGCTTTGCATGTTCACCTGCTCTGGCCTATCTTCAGTTGCATCTCTTTGGAAGACGATTTCTCCACGGCCGTGTGCAGTAATTCCTCGCGACCTAACTGTATGTACCTTTCATTGAATAGGTGTTAGGAGTCGTTGGTCACTTGACACCTTGTCCGATCCTCCTCTCCGCTGCTCGGTCCTCACGCTCATAACTCGACACGAGCCTTGACTCCGGGCCTGAAACTATCTCCTGACAGCTAAACATCTCCTCCGGTGCAGTTGTCGCTTGCGTTGTTTATCACACCGCTGTTCCTACCGCTCCGAGTGTTGAGCTGTGGTGGCTTACACGCGCATGTGCCAACAGCACCGGCTGAGCCAATCTCGACAGCCGAGTATCACCGATCGGCATTGTGATCTTGACTTACGGGCGCCTCTCACTGGAGGATCTGCTCTCGGTCTGCCTTGTTAACATCTTACTGAATATCTGAACTCAAGGCCAGGCATTCGACGCTAAAATCCGGCGCTAAAAGCTTTCTCAGCAAGTCATCGGTCGGTCCAGGGTCTTGACTGACTACTTGACGGCATCGGGTCCACAGGAACCTGCAGCTCATCAACAAGATTGAGCGTCCAGCTTCAGGCCAACTTCGGTTCCCTTTGCATGCGCAGTATCGCGCCGCGGGCGCCGCAGTCGTTCCGATTCACAGGCGAGGTCTGAATATCGGGCGAAGAGCGTTCCTTGGCCAGACTTTCACGACTTACAGCAGTCCCGCTGTAGGACCACTGAGGGCCGCCGAGGACCACTGCCAGTGTCACGCAGCATCCGGCCCTTTTATGCTGCTTGCGGGACATTCGGGAGCACAGGACGAGCATACGCGACCTCTGGGGACGCTGATTCAGCCGGGAGAACGCTGTGCTGTCGGGTACACCACAGCTCACTGCTCACCTTAACCAACCGTCGCATTGTCGTCCACAGGCCGTCAGCGCGCCTCGTGGCGCGCCACCGGCACAGTCGCGGGCTCGCCATCACCAGCTGCAGCACCTGGTTGTGACCAACATCGGACGAGCAAGACAAATTCCCTCAACGTCGACGGCCTTCCTCCGGCGCCTCGCTCCTTCGGGTCCATTGGACTGGTCCACCTCTGCTCCGTTGCAGTCCTGGTCTTGGTCTTTGTAAGTTCAGCGTCTCCTTAAATATTTTTTTTTTTATACCTCTTGCGGGAGTTATTTCCAAGGACCATGTGCGCCAAGGTGGTGTCTGAATTAGTGCCCCGAGTTTCCATGTCACTCTTCTTTGTGGCTGCCCCGCACTCGGTGCCCCTCTTTCCGTCATCGCTCCCCGCCAATGTCTTCATGGGCTGCAGTGATGAGCCTTGGCTTGGAGCTGAAGCTGCATATTGTCTGCCACCTGATGTCGTTCGATTACTCCTATAACTGACCACTGGCGCTGCACTCCAGCTTCTCCAGTTTTTCCTCCACGACTCCAAGCTCTACTACTCGACTATACTGCTGGCCGGACCTCCTTTCTTGCGTAGTGCCTACTCCCCGCCAGCTCAAGTCATACAAGAGAATAACGACCTCGTCTGCGAGATCCCAAAGCCCTTTCCTACGTCACCTCCCGTCTCCAGGCCATTGAACATGGCTCTCGCTGCCGAGACCAAGGCCATTGTTGCCCAGTTCGACTACACGGACGAGGATGTAAACAAGGGTGTTAAAGAGTTCCTTCGCCAGATGGGTAAGTAAACCAATTGAGCCACATGCGAGAGGTAGTTTCCTAGCCTAACCTTTGGACAGCTGAGGGGTTGGAGAAGGACGGCACCAGCTTGAGCCAGATACCCACATACGTGACCGCTGTGCCAAATGGAACAGAGAAGGTGAGCGCTCCCCTTACGTCGCTACCTCCCCTGACATGTACACACTGACTAACCTGGCCCCAGGGCCTGTACCTCGCCGTGGACCTGGGCGGTACCAACTTCCGCGTCTGCTCCATCCAGCTGAACGGCGACTCGACCTTCCACCTCACGTACAGCAAAGTGCCCATCCCCAAGGAGCTCATGGTCGCAAAGACGGCCCAGGAGCTCTTCGCCTTCCTGGCCAAGCAGATCGACGTCTTCCTGCAGACGCACCACATGGACCACTACGACAAGCACGTCCGCCGCCGAAACACGTTCAGCGAGCCGAGCGGCTACAGGGACGAGCACGTCTTCCGCCTCGGCTTCACCTTCAGCTTCCCCGTCAAGCAGGTCGGCATCAACAAGGGCACCCTCATAAGATGGACCAAGGGTTTCGACATCCCCGACGCCGTCGGCAAGGACGTCTGCGCCCTGCTGCAAGACGAGATCGACAAGCTGCACCTGCCCGTCAAGGTGGCGGCCCTCGTCAACGACACGGTCGGCACCCTGATGGCGCGGTCATATACGTCCCCGGGCAAGACGGGCGCCGTGCTGGGCGCCATCTTCGGCACGGGAACCAACGGCGCCTACCTCGAGAAGCTCTCCAACATCAAGAAGCCGCTGGAGGGCGACTACGACAGCACCACGGGCGACATGGTGATCAATGTAGAATGGGGATCCTTCGACAACCAGCTCAACGTCCTGCCCAACACGCCGTGGGACCGGCAGGTGGACGAGGAGAGCGTAAACCCTGGCATCCAGATGTTCGAGAAGCGCGTGTCGGGCATGTTTCTCGGGGAGATCGTACGGCGCACCCTGCTGGACATGATGAAGAACGACAAGATCGCCTTCTTCAAGGACGAGAACAGCAGCTTCAACGACTGGAAGAGCACGACCAGCATCGCGCCGCAGTCGGGCATCTTCCAAGCCTGGGGGCTCGACAGCGCCATCATGTCCGTCGCGGCCGCAGACACGACGCCCGAGCTGTCCACGCTGAGGCAGGAGCTCGAGGGCCAGCTGCACGTGTACTCCCCTTCACTCGAGGACGCCCAGGCGTTCAAGGCCGTGGCCGGCGCCGTCGGCCGCCGGGCCGCGAGGCTGTCGGCCGTGGCCATCGCCGCTATCGTGCTCCAGACCGGGAAGCTGGACGAGTCCCCCGACGAGCCGGTCGACATCGGCGTCGACGGCAGTCTGGTGGAGCACTACCCGTACTTCCGGGACATGATCTACGAGGCTCTCCGCGTCATCGACGGCATCGGCGAGGAGGGCGCCAAGCGCATCCGTATCGGTATTGCCAAGGACGGTTCGGGCGTCGGTGCCGCCCTCATCGCGCTTGTTGCGGCGGGGATGGAGAAGAACCATGCTGTTGATACCGGGTCTGTCGTCCCCAAGGTGGGCGAGGCCTCGACGATCGTCTAGGGTGCCGTTGAGGTGTTTCACTGGGGCAAATGAATAGGTTGCGGGTGTGTACATGAAGCTACGAGCCATGTGGGACATTCGAAGGCGGGAATTGGCGTCTGGTAAATGCATAGCAATGCGCCTGGAGATGGGATCCAGGGCAATCATGTTTCCTTGGTACAAAAGATCGATGCGCAGCTCAAAAATGAATTTACGAGAGCACGTTTATGCTCCTCTTACGCCAACACGGACATACGTCCTATCTATCGCCCTCTCCATATTCTATTCCCAACGCCTCGAGTTCAAGCCATGCACAGTGCTTCTCCATCGACTGGACAACCGTGATATACACCCAGCACCTACAACTTACTCTCCTCAGACTTATCCTTCAACCTCACCACTCCCTATTTCTCGTTAGCACGTTCCCCCCCACTCTCACCCAGGCTCAAGCGTTACTCACCTCCTGTATGCAAGTAGCAATCAGCGTCCCATCCCTACTAAAGATCTTCTGATAGACCACCCCCCTCCCGTCCCCCGCCCACGGGCTCTCCATCTCGGTAAACATCCACTCGTCCGCCTTGACCTTCTCCGGCTCGTGAAAGTAAATCGTATGGTCCAAGCTAACCATCATCCCGATCTCAGGCCTATCCTCAAAACTCCTCACGTCGCCCAACCCCTCCCAGTCATTCAGGGCCTTCACATGCTCCCTCGTCTCAGGGCTCAGCTTATCCATATCGCTGACGGGGAAGGGAAACCGCCACAGCCGGTGGATCCGGCTGATGGTGCCGATGAAGTAGCTGTCGGATATGTAAGCCAGGGCGTTGAGGTGCGCCCTCCTCCCGCCGGCCTCCGAGATCTTGCCCCTGGCGCGCACCCACTGCCGCGTCTTCTTCTCGTGGGCGTGGGGGCTGTCGCGGTTGGTGATGTCGATCCTGAAGTTCTGGAAGGGCCCCGTGGCGGCGAACTCGGGCTCCGAGTCGAAGTCGTCGGGCGGGGGCTCGAGCTTCTTCCCCGTCGAGGAGTCGACCGGCATCGGCTGGGCGTGGCGCACCTGGTTCTCCACCTTGCCGCCGGAGCCTCGCTTGGCGAAGCTGGCCGTCACGGTGAAGATGCACTTCCCCCTCTGCCGGGCCTGGACGGTGCGCGTGGCGAAGGAGCGCCCGTCGCGCACCTTCTCGACGTGGAAGAGGATCGGGAGGTCGCCGGAGCCCGCCAGGAGGAAGTAGCAGTGGCAGCTGTGCACGAGGAAGTCGTCGGGGACGGTCAGGGAGGCGGAGGAGAGGGACATGGCTATCACGGCGCCGCCGTAGATGCCGCGGGCTCCTGGGGGGTGCCAGGGGGGTCGGGTGTTGGTGAATATGTTCTATTTGGAGAGGGCGGTTGGTTAGCGAGGGTGGTGAGCGTAGGAGGCCGGGTGGTGGTAAAAGAATACGGGGGTGAGAAGGGAAGGGATGGATGGCTGTCGGCCAGGGCGGGCGTGGTAAAGAAAGGCTCTTACCGGCCCCAGGACAGCGAGCTCTGTCACGTCCAGGACATTCTCGATTGGAGACTTGTTGGGGTCTTCTGGCGGCACTCTGAGGAGGGTTGTCCGGTCTGCCATTGTGATCGTTCAAGCGGCTTTTCGGGACAACTGGTGGGAAGCTACGCGTGCTTTGCTTTCGTACTGCTTTTCCCGTCTTAATGCTCTATGTTCAGATTGTCAATGTTGAGAGTCAATTGAATGTGGAGGCGAGCGTCTTTCGTGCGATGCGAGGCAGTATGGTCCAAGATATCGGGGAGTGCTATTTATCTTTAGAGCTCCTTCACGTCGTTAAGATGGCGCGGTGTCAGTCTGCCGCTGAGTTGCCGAGGTCCGTCGAAGCCAGATCCGCAGCGCGCCAAGCACCGACTGACTGGCTTGCCTTCAATTGACCAGACGTTCGGTTTCAGATCATTAATCTGATAATGGCACACTAACACGTGAATGAATGATCAGTCGCCTTCCTGCGAGTTGGTTTCGGGATCTCATGCTTCTATTTCAGCGGCCAAAATGAATTCAAGGGTATGTTGCACGTCACCATAAGCGCTCAAGGACAGACTTGAAATGGGATGAATGAAGTATGTATTCGCTACGATGCAATAGCTGGTGATGGCCTCGAGCAGACTCGATCTGCTAAGGCTCCTTCCTGTCGCTCCATGACATATGTCAGTCAGGCTCTGGTGCTGCCAAAGCAGCAATGCTCGGCCCATGCCGATGCAGCTCTGAGCTCTTGGAAAGCTGGTGTCTCTGCTTCCTTCCCTGGTGGTCGAAACTACTGATAGTACTCAAACAATCGAGGCCGGGGGTATCGTCATGCGCGAACGCCTCCTCCTGTATTTCCCCCCTTTTCCTCATGACCCGGCGGGAAACGTACTCCATGCCCAGAATGCCCTAGCTCTTGAAAGGCAATACGCCGTGTACGGACCGCAAGGGACGACTCGTAAGGGGGTAGGCAGGTAGTACCGCCATGCTCGCCGTAACGCAAAGATATAATCGTACAAAACGCAGGTAGATGGGACGCAACGCAACGCAACGCAACGCGAACAAGAACTACTATCGAGCGTCCGGATTTGGCCGAATGTTCGAAATAGTCCGCACGTCGTCTCTCCCCAATTACAGTGTGACACCGTCCAGAGGCAGAATTTTGGACTTATCGCCCAAGAATCGAGCTCTGAACTCGATGATGCCGTTGGCGATGGTGTCGAAGTCTCTAGTCTTCTTGGCGCGGAAGTCCTGGAGGAGGTCCTTGAGACCCTGGATGAAGCGATCCCTCTGCTCGCCGGTGTAGTCGTCCGACTTGCCTAGTTCCACGAGGATCTGTTCATCTGGGAGGCAGAAGGGGAAGGAGTCAGCGACAGAAGGGGGCCGGGAATAGTACAGATGACAGAGGGATAGAGTGTGTGCGAGAGTTAGAGGTTAGCAAGATGTCGCGGTTGCGGAAGACTCACCGGATACACGAATGTCATTGAGGTGCTGAAACCCGCAGGCATTACCACGGGGGCAGGTTCCGCCCTGGAGCTCATCTGGGCAAAGCTCTTTCCTAGGGTCAATCTTGTTGCTGTAGGTCAGTGACTTGACTCCGCCCGGGACAACCTTCTTAAACTCGGGATGGAATCTAAAGGCACGGAAGTAGCGAAGGGGGCTCTCGTAGGGTACGAAGGTCGAGTTGGGCCTTGGGGCAACGGCGCGTTCGGGCTATCAAGAGGTCAGTAATGGACAACCACCTCGCAGATATGGCTTGTACTTCGCTCACAACAGGTCCCTCGATCTCTTGAGTCTCGGCACGAGATCGAGGAACATCCGAGATAGTTGCCGGAACGTGCTGCTCGCCTGCGACATTTGACGAGAGATCACCCGCAGGCTCGGGGCTGAAGTCAGGCGAATCAGGGACGGCGACACGGTAGCCAGAATCTCGGACCGGTTGACCAGCACTCGTTGTGGTGTCTGCCGTGGCCTTGTCTGCAAATGAGTCGCCATGAGCTTGGCTGACAGTTGATTCGTGTTCCTCCATGCTCATGCGAAAATCAGATTGTTCAGCGGCAGCAGCCTGGGTCTTCTCCCTGGCATCTGTCTCTGACGTGGGAGCGGCAAGGTTTTGCTGCTTGTCTTGAGTCTGAGCCAAGGAATCTTCAGGACTCGCAACAGCTGTGACGGAGTTAGACTTGCAAGGGAGACAGTCATGCATCTAATCCCCCAGAAGAGCGTTGTTGGTCATCTTACATTGAGTCTCCTCGCTCTGTTTTTCCTCGTCGACCTTGGGAACGTCCTCCTCGGAGCCTTCGTCAACAGACATCTGCTCGGACCGATCCTCCTCATCAGTCCAATGTTCCGTCTCCTCACCTTGCTCGAGCTCAGCTTGCAGCTTGGCCTCCTCTTCCTGTATGCGCGCCTCTTCCTGGGCAAGACGAGCCTGCTCTGCCCTCCACCTCTCTTCCGCTTCCCGCTGCTTCGCCTCTCGCGCTTCCTTTAGCGCCACCAGCTGCTTCTTCTTCTCTTCCAGCGCTTTTGCCCGGGATGGGTTGACGCTGACACTCCGGTGACGCTCGGTCTGGGCATCCTCCTTTCGACCAGGCTCGGAGGCCTTTGGCAGCTTGGCTGACGCCGCCTCAGAGATGAGCTGAGCTGAAGCAGCGTCAACCTTGTCAGCGGCCACGGAAGGAGCCCTAGGAGCAATACCGCTAGAGGACTCGCTGTCATTGCCCTCGGAAGGCGTGGATGTCCCTTGGTTAGGCGTCTGCGATCCCTTCAGCGCCTTCTTTTTGGCCTCGAGCTCCGCAATCTTCCGCTTCATCTCCTGGATAGCCCTCTCCTTGGCCTCTAGCTCCCTGTCTTTGGTGCTCATGAGTGCAGGAGGCGTGCTGGTCGAAGGAGCGGGGCTGGAGACGTTGCGCCGCGACAGGTCTCGCAACGGAGGAAACTCGGCGAGTGAAGGACCCTTGCGGCCCGGAGTGTTAGATCGCGGAATCGGCAGTGGAGTCTCGTCGGGAGAATCCATGTCCATGTCGATGTCCATATCCTCATCGTCCGAGGCGTCGCTGACGTCGATGACAAGGGACGAGTTCTGGCGCTTCTGGCCAAATGGTCGCTTGAGCGAGTCGGCAGCGGGATAGTCGACGAAGTCCGAGGCAACAGGACGCTTGCGAACGTTGACGGGCTGCGACGCCTGAGGGTTTGATGAGAGAAACAGTCCTGGAATGGGTCCCTTGTCTTGGTTGGATTGCTCCTGTGGGGACGCGATTCTTGCGGGCTGGTTCACGGATACTGCAGCTGATGGCCGTGAAATGACGGCTTCGGCTCCAGCGCCCTTCACGGAAGAAGAGGGAGTCTTGTCGGACTCCGCCTTTTTGGCATTGAGCTCACGCGACTTCTGCAGAGCTTCCATCTTCTGGCGAAGGAGGCGCTCCATCTCCTCTTTAGTCTTGGTCTTGGGTTTCGGTCCAGTTGGTGTAGACGTCGCCGAGGACATGGCAGTTGGCGTAGGGTTCGTTCCCACTGGAATTGTAGTCTGGGCTGGGGCTGAAGGTTGGGCTAAGACTGCAGCTGCAGCTGGAGGTTGAGATTCACTTGGAGCCAGAGACGGAACCTGTGGTTGGGCAATACCAAGGGCAGGGGTTGGGTTGACCGCCGGAGCTGTAGGCCGAGCCAGAACTGGCGCCTGAGCTGCGACTGGGCCAGGAGCAGGACCCACAGTAGCAACTGGAGCGGAAGCCGAGCCTTTTGCAGCCTTGAGGGCCAGCAAGCGAGCGATGCGATCTTTGCGTTCCTCCGATTTGTCCATCTTGTTGCCCTCTGGCGGCTTGCTACCGCTCTGTGGCTGTGCCAGAGTCTTGCGTTCGGTGCTGGGAGACTTGGAGATTGCGGGGGGAGCAGGCCGAGGCTCAGAAGGCACGCGTTGCTGGGCTGGTGGTGCGGCCTCCGGCTGCACTGGCTTACCAGTGGAAAAGTCGAGATGAAGGTCGGCAAACAAACCCTTGACCACCTTCTCATCGATGCCCTCCTTGATGTAGTCTTCGCTTCTTACACCATGAGACCACAACTTGAGAATGGCCTTTTGTGCCTCCTTTCTGGCGTCGGCCAAGGATTTGAACAGTGGCTCGGGACTTTCGTCTGTATCGTTCCTGTTGCCGTTCGTTGTCGGATTCTGCGAAGTGGCAGACTTGGTTGTGGGGGCACCCTGCGAGCTGGTTGATAGAGTTGACGCGTCTGGCCCGAGCGCCGGCACTTGATCGCGAGCCCTCGCATTCACCGAGCTCTTTCCAACTTTCACATTCGCTTTCTGTATTCCCTGAACGCCGTGATCTGGGTTATTGGGTGTGCTGGCAATGTGGATCTCCCTGGGTGACAAGTACGGCGAATATGATCCTGATCGCTCACGTGCACTTGCACCAGCACCAGCGCCTGTCTTGGACTGGTCTTGACCATCTGAATCCTCCTCATCGTTTGCATAGAAGCCGCCAGTCGGCGTCTCTGCAGCACTGGTTGGCTGACTCTCCTGTTGCATCGGGGAAACGCTGGGTGAAACGGTCGTGTCCTTGCTCTTCGCAGCTGAATCAACCGGTTCATAGAGGTCTTCAAACTGGCCTTCACTCAACTCGCCTTCCTCCATCTCGTCGCTCGACTGCGTGGCCTCGTTCGGCAAATGAGGAATAGGTGCTGGCGCTGCTGGCGGCGGCAGTGACTGAGTGTTGTAGGACGGAGGTTGCTGATAATTCCGGTCCGCTGGTCCATTAAACTGCGCGGGTGCAGAGTATTGATAAAGTGAGGACGCGTCAGGAGTGCTCGCCGCGAACTGGGCTTGGTGGACGTGATGACCCCATGCAGAGGCCGGAGGAAGAGGGGGAGGAGGCTGGTAGGGAGTTCCTGCTGCCGGCGTCCCTCCTATCCCCAGCCCTGGTATTCCCGGGATACTGCTGTTGTAGTCGTACGCACTCTGCGTCATGGCGTAGTAGTTGGGCGTCGGAGCAGGAGCATTCGGGTCTTGGGGCGAGCCGTAACTCGACGCTGGTGGATATGCGCCCGGGTTGGGATACGCATAATGGTTCGGAGGAAGAGGGGGAGGAGGAGCGAGGCCTGGATATTGCCCGAAGCCGTATGGATACTGCGACATGGCCAACGTTCTTGCTCTCAGGGCAGAGCTAAGGTATCGTCGTCGGGAGGCTGGGAAATCGATCACGGACCTGCCTTAGCCTACCATTATGGCCAGACAGCGAGGAACACGACCTGCGCACGGGAAGAAACGCTGGAGAAGCTCGACTCCGGTCCGCAGAACGAGCCGAGTTCTGTCGTCCCTAGGAAGTCTTCCGAAGGCAGGCGCACGTCGGCAAGCAGTCGGTGTGACTTCCGCTCGTCCACGGGCTTGGATGATCAACCGAGCTGAACAGTGGACACGGTCTTCTGCGGTTGAAATAGCGCCTCGAGCCGCCGTAGGAATGGATGTTGGTAGAGCCTTGAAGCGCTCTCGAGTTGCTTCTTTACCGCGCGTCTACGCTGCTTGGGCATTTCTGGATGTTTCCCAGCCGCTGATCTGCGAGAGTCGAGACAAAATTCGGGTACAGGCACGCTAGCCCGACTGTAGCCTAGCGTCTCACATCACGGACCATTTGGAGCTGTGACCTCATCCCAGACAGCGATTGGCCTTCCGCTCCTGTCTGAGCCCACAATTACCCCCCCGAAGCGCTGTTCGTTTGTTTACTTGTGGACCCGGCAACCATGACCAAGGCGCACCTCCAGCGCCCTTCAAAGCGTGACCGCATCTCCGACAGGCCCCTTCCACCCTGTCCCCTCTCCTCAAAACCAAGACATCGCCATTCTCTTGGACTTTGCAGGTGCACCGTGTCGGGACACGCCTTCACACGTCTTGGGCTTAATTGCAGGGTAGCCGTATCGGGCCCTTTCCGTCGTTCGCTCTGCAGCCTTACTTTTAATGTTTACACGACCGGAGCATAGTGACTTAACGCGTCAACGACCCCAGCATTCCCTCGAACCTCGTATCGATGACCTATACTACTCCCTAGAAGCTTTCTCATCACCTGCACACACCATGTCGGTGCGCAATAACCCCTTCGTGAGGAACTCCTCGCCGTCGCCGGGTCCAGATGCCCCAGGCCGTCCGAAATCAGCTCTATTCTCGCCGGCAAAATCGCCCCTCTCGACGTCTGCCGCGCCCTCGCATAATAGGAATAAGTCCATCAACTCCCTCGGCACAGTGTTGGCTCCGACAGCCTCGACCTCGTCTCGACATGTCCGGGATCACTCCAGATCGGGCACCCCGACTGCCACCTTCGCCCCGTCCTTCATCAAGTCGGACGAGATGAGGAAACCAGTCGACGCTGTGAAAGGAATTGAGGGCGAGAACGACTTCTCGGGCAGGCGATACGTGTGGCTGAAGGATCCGCAGACGGCTTTTGTCAAAGGATGGGTGGTCGAGGAGCTCGCCGGGAACCGGCTACTCGTCCAGTGCGACGACGGCAGCGTAAGAGAGGGGCAGCTCACCATACTTATAGGCAACTCATAGCTGACATGGCATGCAGCAACGAGAAGTCGACGCCGAAAGCATCGACAAGGTCAACCCGGCCAAGTTCGACAAGGCCGACGATATGGCTGAACTTACGCATCTCAACGAGGCATCCGTGGTCCACAACCTCCACATGCGATACCAATCCGACCTCATATACACATACTCAGGGCTGTTCTTAGTGACGGTCAACCCATACTGTCCCCTACCAATCTACTCCAACGAGTACATCAACATGTACAAGGGCCGCAGTCGAGAAGACACCAAACCTCACATCTACGCCATGGCCGACGAGGCGTTCCGCAATCTCGTGGACGAAGGCGAGAACCAGAGCATCCTGGTGACCGGAGAGTCAGGTGCCGGCAAGACAGAGAACACGAAGAAGGTCATCCAGTACATTGCCGCAGTGGCACATTCAGAGTCGCCCGTCAAGAATAGGGGTAGCCAACACTCCAACCTCTCGGCGCAGATACTCCGGGCCAACCCCATCCTGGAAGCTTTTGGCAACGCTCAGACAGTGAGGAACAACAATTCGTCGCGCTTCGGAAAGTTCATCCGTATCGAGTTCACGCGAAGTGGCTCTATTGCGGGAGCTTTCATTGACTGGTATCTCCTCGAGAAGTCCCGAGTGGTCCGCCTCAACCACAACGAGCGGAACTATCACGTTTTCTATCAGCTCTTAAAGGGGGCTGACAAGAACATGAAGCGCGAGTTCCTTCTCGATGGCCTGGATGTCGAGGACTTCGCCTACACCCGCGACGGTAACGATATCATTACGGGCGTCTCGGACCGTGAGGAATGGGACTCCCTAATGGAGGCATTCCACGTCATGGGCTTCTCAGACAAGGATCAGTACTCGGTATTTCGTACCATTGCTGCTGTGCTCCATCTGGGCAATATCACAGTCGTGAAGGAGAGCAGGTCAGCGGACCAGGCGCGGCTGGCTCCAGATGCGAAGGACGTGGCTGCGAGAGTGTGCAAGCTTCTCGGCGTCCCTCTAGAGCCCTTTTTGCAAGGTCTCCTCCATCCCAAGGTCAAGGCGGGTCGGGAATGGGTTGAAAAGGTACAGACACCCGAGCAAGTC
Organism: Coniochaeta hoffmannii; assembly: GCA_030052785.1. Classification (NCBI taxonomy): domain Eukaryota; kingdom Fungi; phylum Ascomycota; class Sordariomycetes; order Coniochaetales; family Coniochaetaceae; genus Coniochaeta; species Coniochaeta hoffmannii. Next base: position 25,761 of record JANBVN010000204.1, read on the forward strand.
CGCCTCGGAATAGATGCTCTGGCCAAGGGTATCTACGAGCGTGGGTTTGGCGATCTTGTCAACCGGATCAACAAGCAACTCGACCGCAACGGCATGGGCATGGACGACTCCAAGTTCATCGGTGTCTTGGATATTGCTGGTTTCGAGATCTTCGAGCAGAACAGCTTCGAGCAGCTCTGCATCAACTACACCAACGAGAAGCTCCAGCAATTCTTCAACCACCACATGTTCGTACTGGAGCAAGAAGAATATGCCAGAGAGCAGATCGAGTGGAAGTTCATTGACTTTGGGCGTGATCTTCAACCTACCATTGACCTGATCGAGCTGTCCAACCCGATCGGTATCTTCTCATGCCTGGACGAAGACTGTGTCATGCCCAAGGCGACTGACCAGACCTTCACGGAGAAGCTGAACTCGCTCTGGGACAAGAAGACAAACAAGTACAAGACCTCTCGACTGGGACAGGGCTTCATCCTCACGCACTACGCTGCCGATGTCGAGTATTCAACCGAAGGATGGCTCGAGAAGAACAAGGACCCCTTGAACGACAACATCACTCGTTTGCTAGCCGCATCTTCCGAGAAGCACATCGCGACCTTGTTTGCCGACTGCGCCGACCCCGAGGACGACGGAGGAGCCGTTCGGAGTAGAGTCAAGAAGGGCCTGTTCCGCACCGTCGCGCAGAGACACAAGGAGCAGCTCTCCAACCTCATGGCGCAGCTACACTCCACCCACCCACATTTCGTTCGTTGCATTCTTCCCAATCATAAGAAGAGGCCGAAGCAATTTAACAGCCTGCTTGTCCTCGACCAACTCCGCTGTAACGGTGTGCTGGAGGGCATACGCATCGCCCGCACCGGCTTTCCCAACCGCCTTCCGTTCTCGGAATTTCGCCAGCGTTACGAAGTTCTCGTTCGGGATATGCCGAAGGGATACCTCGAGGGTCAGGCTGCGGCCAGGCTCATGCTTGAGAAGCTGGCTCTGGATAAGGCCCTGTACCGGGTCGGTCTGACCAAGGTTTTCTTCCGCGCCGGTGTTCTTGCCGAGCTTGAAGAGCAGCGAGACGCGCTGATTAGCGAGATAATGGCTCGCTTCCAGTCGATGGCGAGGGGTTTCATGCAGCGGAGGATAGCCTTCAAGAGGCTGTATCGCGCTGAGGCGACGCACATCATCCAGCGCAACTTCCAGGTGTATCTGAACCTCTGCCAGAATCCCTGGTGGCAGCTGCTCGTCAAGATGAAGCCTCTGTTAGGTGCCACCCGCACAGCAACCGAAGTTAAGCGGAGAGATGAGTTGATCCGACAGCTGCATGACAAGATGCGGGAAGAGCAAGAGAACCGGCAAAGGCTGGAAGATGAGCGCCGATCCGTCCATACGGAGATGGTTCGTGTGCAGCAGATCCTCGAGAGCGAGCGTGCGTTGGCCCTTGACAAGGAAGAGATTTTCAAGCGTCTGCAGCTTCGCGAGGCCGAGTTGGAGGATAAGCTTGCCGGGGCCCTCGAAGATCAGGAAAGGCTTGAGGACGAACTCGACACCCTGCTGGAAGCCAAACAGCGTGCTGAGCAGGATGTCAGCAAGTTCCGGTCACAGCTGGAGCAGGCGGCTGGCTTGATCTCCCGGCTGGAGGATGAGAAATCCGAGCTCGCTGGCCGAGTCTCTGACCTCGAGAGAGCCATTGAAGACATCACCCGGCGGCAGTCCGAGCGGAGCGAGCAGGAAGAGGCTCTGGAAAATGAGATCCGGATGCTCCAAAGCCAACTCTCGCTCAAGGACCGGAAGACGCGGGATCTGGAGACCAAGCTGCTCAAGGTCGATCAGGACCTCGAGATCAAGCTTGTGAACACGCAGAAGGAGCTGCAGTCTTCCAAGTCCAAGAACCAGCAGCTGATTGCAGAGAACCGTGAGATCCAGCAGCAACTGTCCAAGCTGTCTAGTACCTCGACCGACTACGAGGACCTCGTCCGACGGAAGGAAAGCGAGCTAGCGCTCCTTCGGGGCGACAACAAGAAGTATGAGATGGAGCGCCGCAGCTTGGAGGACCAGAAGAACGCCTTGGCCGCTGAAAAGGAGAAGGCTACCGGCAGGCTGCGTGAGGTGCAGGCGGAACTTTCCGCAATGAAAGCGCAGCAGTCACAACTTCAGCGTGAGGCAGAAGATGCAAAGCGTCTGCTCCAAGCTCGCCTCTCGGAAGATGCACAGGCAGACCAGAACCGACACGTGTTGGAGGCGCAGATCAAGGACCTCAAGGAACAGCTCTACACTATCCAGATGGATCTCAGCCGGGAACGACAGTCGCGTGACGATGTGCAACTACTTGGAGAGCACAAGTACCAGACTCTGAAGGACGAGTTTGACGCTCTCAACGACGCCAAGATCACCATCGAGAAGGAGCTCTATGCCCAGCAAGACACCCTCCGGCGGACTATGGAGCTTCGGACTACTGCTGAGAAGGAACGTGACGAGGCTCGTCAGGAGATCCGCAAGCTACGGGTCGCAAAGACACAAGCCGAAGAGGCTCGCCGGGAAGCTGAAATTGCTGGCGAGCGTGCTGCCTCCAAGATTGCTCGCGAGCGGGAAGACAGTCTTCGGAGAGACCTGGACGCCGCTCAACAGCGCCTCCAGTGGTTCGAGGCGGAGTGTGCGAAGCTCAATCACGAGATCGAAGACCTCAACAAGATGATGGTTGAGTCTGGCCAGTTTGGACTGAAGAACGACCAGGAGAAGGAGCGCATGGAGCGGGAGCTTCACACCGTCAAGAGTCGACTTGCTGCATCTGAGAACGACAACCGCGCTCTCCTCAACAAGCTCCAGCAGAAGGGTCTCGAGATTGCTCGGTCTACTTCCCGTGCCAGTGAAGCTACTCGCGGACAGGTACAGGTGTTGCAGAGGGAAAAGGCGCGGCTCGAGGAGCAGAATAACAAGCTCAACAAGCAGCTGGGAGACTCTCAGGTGACCATCGCTTCCCTGGAGAAGAGGCTCGAGAAGCTGCAACTCAACCTTGAAGACCTGAACCATGAAGTGGCCCGCGAAGTCCAGAGCAGCCGCAATGCTGAGAAGACGACGTCCAATTTCACCGCCCAGCTTGCGGAAGCGAACCGTACCGTCGAGTCTGAGAGACAACTACGTACGCAGGCACAAGGTACGCTTCGGACCATGCAGGCCACGCTTGAGTCTCGTGACAAGGAGTTGGCGGATCTACGAGACCAGATGCTCAAGGTGCTGAAGGTTGTCGATCCCGCGTCGGTTCCCAAGGTGCAGTCTGAGAGCGGCGGTGACAAGAACATTGTCAAGAACTTTGATCTCGTCCGAAAGGTTGAGGAGCTGCAACAGAACCTCCGCGTGCAGGCTACAGCCAGGTCGAATGCAGAGGCCCAGCTGGCTGAATTGAGAGCTACTAGGATGGAGTCTCCCAGTCGCCCTAAGCTGGAGGAGATCAGCCTTAACGAGGCCCCTTTCAACGGCTCGCCTACTAGGAATCGCACCAAGATGAACGGGCGGACCTACTCCACGACGACTCCCACGCGACGCATCGCTAAGAACGAGGACGAGATGATTCTGAACGACTCAGCGCGATCTGATAAGACAGCAGACATTCTCAGCTTCAACAACCGCATGGACCTCAAGGCCGAGCTCGAAGAAGTCCAGAACCAACTGCAGCTTGCGCAGATCCAGAACCGCCACCTCCAGAGCCAACTCGAACGCTCTACACCTGCGCCCGACAGCTTCCGCGACGACAGCCCGTCACTGCGGAGGGTGCAGAAGCTGGAGAAGGTTAACAGCCGCCTGCACGACATGCTCGACGACTCTTCCAAGAAGGTGTCGGCACTTGAGAAGGCGCTGCGAACGGGCGAGCTCTCTCTTCGAGACATCCAGACGAGATCGCACGAGGAGATTCTTGACCTCCTCAACAGCCAAGAGGAGTCCCGGCGATCACTTCTTCACAGCCATAAGGACGCTGTGGCCGAGTTGACTGATATCAAGGAGTACTTCGACAAACTCCGTCACGATAAGGCGCAGGCTGAAGTCGACCTTCGCGACGCCAGGTCCGACCTTCAGGAGATGACAATCGCGCGGGAGCAGGAGGCCGCTAGCCGAAGCCAGCTCTTGCAGGAGTTCACCGACCTCCAGATCCGCCTCGATGCCGAGACTTCCAAGCTGGCGGACGTCAACGCCAGCCTCTCCCTGTACAAGAGCCGCGCAGACGAGTATTTCAGTAAGCTAGAGCAGGCCGAAATCGCCGTGCTTAAGGCCAACCGCGCAGAGCAGTTTGCCAAGGCCCAGGCAAAAGAGGCGGAAGACACGTGCGCCGAGATCATGTCGGAGCGCAAGCGCATGGACGCCACGATAGAGGACCTCCAGCGCTCGAACCAGCAGCTCGAGGAGAAGCTCGAGGACCTCTCGACCGACCTCGAGGCCGTCACGCAGGCCAAGAAGCGCCTCCAGCATGAGCTGGAAGACTACCGCAACCAGAGAGCTATGGACATCGAGGACAAGGAGTCGAGCATGGAGCAGACGCGCAAGAAGTATCAGGCCGAGTTCGCCACGCTCACCAAGGAGCTGGACCTGGCCCGGGAGGAGAAGCTGTTCAAGCAGGCCGAGATCACGCGGCTGCGTGACGAGCTGGACGAGCTGCGCAGCAAGTGGGACGACGAGGTGCTCAACAGCAGCACCTGGTCCAAGGAGAAGTCGCGCCTCGAGGCGACGCTGTCCGACGTCGTGGCCTCCCGGGACGAGGCCGTCAACGCGCACAACGAGGCGCAGGGCAAGATCGTCAACTTGCTCTCGCAGGTTAGGTCGCTGCGGGCGAGCGTGGACGACGTCACGGCCGAGCGGGACAACCTGCTCCGCGAGAAGCGCAGCGTCGAGGCCAGGCTCGAGGAGGCCAAGGCCGGGCTGGAGGAGCTGGCCAAGGGAGACAGCCCGTCGCTCCGCAACGCGGCCAACATCGACCGTGAGATCCTTGAACTCAAGTCCGAGCTCGCGCAGCACCAGGACATCGCCGTCGCGGCGGTCGAGAAGATGAGGCGGGCCGAGGCGCTTGCCGCGGAGATGCAGAAGGACATCACGGTCGAACGGGAGACGAGCGCGGACCTGCAGAAGCAGAAGGCCGCGCTGGAGAAGAGCCTGAACGAGGTGCAGCTGAAGCTGATCGACCTCGAGACCAAGGGGTACCCCACGGCTAGCCAGGACATCAAGTTCCTGCACAAGCGCATCCAGGAGGTGAGCAGCTACATCCTTACTACCTTTCGCGGGGTAGATCCCGTTCTCTATTGTCATGAGAACCCGTCACTAACCAATTTATGCTTTAGCTCGAATCCCAACTCGAACACCAGGAGACGGAGCGGTCCAAGTCGCAGCGCTCGGTCCGCAACGTGGACCGCACGCTCAAGGACCTGCAGACGCAGCTCGAGCGCAAGGAGAAGCAGAACGCGCACCTGTCGGACGACGTCAACCGCATGCGCGACAAGGTGGACAAGCTGCTCAAGACGATCGACGAGCTGCAGGCGTCGGAGAGCGCCAACGAGCTGTCGGCGCGGAGGGCGGAGCGGGAGCTGCGGGAGGAGAGGGAGAAGGCGCTCAGGCTCGAGAGGGAGCTCGAGGGGTGGAAGAGCCTGCGGATGGAGAAGGGGAGCAGCGGCGGCAGCATCTCTGCCGTGGGCGGCGACAGGGCGGGAAGTATACTACTGGGCGGCAGCATGAGGGGGAGGATCGGGGGCAGCGTGCCGTGGAAGAGGGGGAGTATGTTTGGTCCCGGGGCCGACGGCGTGGACGAGAACGGCATGCTGGTTGATGTGCCGAAGCGGAAGAGCAGTATTGGACGGGCGCCGAGCCTGACGAAGGGGTTCTTGTGAGCAAACCCCCGGCTGGAAAGTTGTGGCATTGTAGACCGGGGTCCTGTTTTGGTATGCGGTATGCCCGCTGGAGTATGGGATTGCTTGTATTTGATCGAGGCACTGGACTTTTAATATCGGCGATGACATGGAAGGGTGTTGGGCATGGAGCATTTCTTTGGCGCATTGAATTGGAGCTTTACGATTCTTGTTCCTATATGAGTATTTTTGCATGATCCCTTCCTTTGGAAGCTGGCCGATGACGATCCATGGCTTCTCTGTTTCGGGAAATGGTACCCCTTGTCTATCGACCAGACGTCACGCTGCTGCTTGCTCGTCTTCGGACTCTACCTTTTTTGCCCGGACTTGGTACAACACAACAAATTGGTAATGTTAATGTCCCTTCATCGACGCGGATATCTCTGCCAGCAGTGAAGTAACAGGCCAAACCGGAGTTTCTCTGGTTTTACAGTTCCAAAGACCTGCCGGATTCCCCACAACAGCACGCTCACTGTGCCTTCTTCCTAAAAGCTGGGGGAGGACCATTGGGCCCAAAGAATCCAAGAAGGTATGCAGTTCTCGTCAGGAACAGAAAGACCTGAAACTAATAGTCAGTCTTGAAGGTAAAAAAAAAAAAAAAAAAAAATAAAAAATAAAAAAAAGCGAGGTTCCCGAGTTCCGGACGGCCAGGCTCACCGTAACGCCGACATTACCCCAAGCCATTGCGTTCCAGGCAGCTACATCGAGAGACCTCTCGTAGCCCAGGGCGTAGAGGGTGAGCCCGACGTGGGTGATGTCTGCGATCCACAGGGCCTTGAGGTAGTTCCTCACGACGGCGAGCTCGTTGGTGGTGTACAGCACCGCCAGAGCGACCAGGAAGGCCAGGAAGTAGCAGTTCCCCAGCTGCCGGGCCACGAGCAGGCCGCTGGCCGTCGCCGGGACGTGGCGTCCCGCCTGGTCAATCTGCTGCGAGATGAACCATTCTGGGGAGAAGACTGCTCCGACGGCACCGGCTACGCTGTGCAAAGGTTAGTGGCAGAAACATGATCTTGCGGTGATTCAGGGGAGGCAGATATATACAGTGAGATGGGTTCGAAGACCGTGAAGACGAAGCGAGGGAATGCGGGAAGTCGAGACGCCATTCTGTTTGCAGGTACGGCACCCGTCGATTCTATGAGGGTTTATGAAGACGAGTTAAGTTGTAAGGAACACGCAGGCGTTGGCAAGGCCAGGTATAAGTCAAGCCCGGATGGTGATGGTGGGCCGCCGGGACACCCGGGAGCCTGCTTGCTTGGTTGCCATCTGCCGACAACTGGCGGTGCCGAGTGATTGTTAGTTGGAGCGGGGGCAAAGAGACATGCACCCGTAAGGAACTGTGACTGACATTTCCCTGCCGAGAACCCAATTGACTGCGTATATTTTCCGGGTGACCAGAGGGCTTCAGCAGTCCTTAGCCGAGGACTTCCTTCCTGACGTCCGTCTGCTAAAAACATCTCCCCGATGTAAGGCCACATCGAACGAAGCTTGAGCGCTGCCGAACAACAGGCCACTTGCGACTGCCTGCGATAGCTCTAGCTAGACTATTCCTTCGCTTCAAGTTGTCTCGCCTGACGAAGTGTAGGACCGGGTAGATGTCTAGGCCGTGGTTATGTGTCAACTTGGATCGGAACATAGCAAACCAACGACCACCGCTTCCCGGCAGCGCAAGGGTTGGCTCAGCTTTGCACCCAATGCCATCTTCGCCGGCGCTCTTCCACGATGGCCGAGCGGGCTACCATCGAGCCGCGTTTGATGCACCTGCTGAACGACTCGCAATCGCCTGATCCTGCTTCGAGACAGCTCCCCATCCACACGGTCTCGACCCACGGCTATGCCTATTTGCCTCCCATCGAAGTCGACACCGGTGGTCACCGGCGGGCGAACCCCGCACCGCAGCATATCCCGCCGTTTTGCTCAATAGCCGAAGACCTGCCTTCGAGGCAGACTGCCCGTGCGGATGGCCCGTATCGATCCCAAGCTGCGGCTACGAGTGCCGGGAGCGTGCTTCCTCCCCTCCAACTGCTGGACGACCCGGAGCCGCTCCAACTGCCGGCGCTCCACCTCGGCTATTCTACGGACACGAACGACGATGCGGCCACCAAGAAGCGTCAACGGGCGCTGACGCTGCGCCAGGACAACTCCGGCCCGCTACCACAACCCCTCAAGAAACAAAAGTCCACGCAGCAAGTAGTCCCCCCTATCATCAGCGGCCTGCACGAACCGCCTCAAGATGCCGCTGTATTCCCTCCGATTGTAGGCGGCCACTACGATGATGTCCACGGTTCTAACCTCAATGCCCCGAAAGATTACAACCCGGTACCAGTGGAGTTGCCTCCCGAGCCTGCCTCTACCGGCCTCCTCAAGGGACCGGACAGGTCTGAGAAGCCAAATCATGGAAGGACGAAAGGGAGAGCAAGGAAGCCGCGCAGGAAGTGGTCCGAAGAGGAGACGAACTATCTACTTCTAGGGGTCCAAAAGCACGGATTCGGCAAATGGACAAAGATCGTGGAAGATCCCGAATACGAATTCGACGACCGGACAGCAGGCGATCTGAAAGACCGATTTAGAACGTGCTGCCCCCCGGAGCTTCGAGAGGAGTTTCTCAACCGAAAGGGCACCGGAACCAGCGGGCGAGGAGCAAGCACCCCATCCCAGCCCAAAACGAGCATGCCGATCGAGAATATTCTCAATGCGAATATACTAGTCGACGCATCAGATCTGGGCGAGAGGAGGAAGGGCCCTTCATCTATTGCGTCCACCAGTAACGACTCTGACTGCGGTACGGGTGCTTCGAAGCCGAAAAGCAGGGCCCACCGCAAGAACATAGAAGATCTCGAGGCGCTGGGTATCGACAGCTTCAAGCAGTCGGATCGGCGACCGAGGCGAGCCTTCACCGCGCAGGAAGACGCAGACATCTTGGACGGGATCCGAGAACATGGCGCATCTTGGACAAGGATCCAAGGCGACGCCCGGTACAACCTAAAGACGCGCAGGCCAATTGATCTCCGCGACCGCATCAGGAACAAGTACCCGGAACTGTACAAGAGCCTCGAGAAGGGCACCTCGGCCAGCATCTCGGCGGGCCGGACGACCACCAAGATCCTCGAGCCGTCGGTCAGCACGGCCGGCTGGGATGCGATGCCGCCCGGCCGTGACCAGCATTTGAACCGTGCGAGTTCCCATGAGAACATGCCCAGATCCCTGTTGCCTCAGCTGCCGCCTTCTTCTGTGCCGCTGGACCCAATGGACTCGCTTCCCGGTTGGACGGGCACCCCCAGTTTTGACACCGGGGGCACACCGCCCCCGTCTATCACAACGACCGGGGAAGAGATGTCCATCTCGCGTCTGACTCACCTGAACATAGGAGATCCGCAGAACACGAGCGAGCATCGCCACGAGTATCATGGCGGGTTCGAGGAGCGGTTGACAGGTGCGTACGGCGGAGGAACAACGGAGCGGCCACCTGCTGCAAGCGCGCAGGCAGAGCCGACATACTCTGAGCGAGGAGAACCCGCTCACGAGAGGGAGTTCAAGCCGTGGAACGATCATGGTCATCGCCCGTATTAGAGATCAAATGGTCCTGAAATGGATTACCTGTCAGGCCGGCAACCAGAAGGCCTGCTAAGTCAATCGAGGAGGCATTATGGGCGGAGTAAACAACTGAACACTCGGAACTGTGCGTGGGAAAAGCTTGGTATTTTTGGGTGTGACTGGGAAGGCATCAGGGCGTTTTCGGCTTCTTTTACATACATGTCCAGATGCAAGTCTAGGAAAACCGGAAGTATGGCGAAGATTCGGGCTTGGGTTTTGGCTTGATACACACGCTCGATGGCTTCACATTCCTTCAGACTTGGGATGGACAAGTTTTCCGTCAAAATTGATTCGGAGACACGGTGTCTGGTAGCCAAGCAACATTGGGACAGGGCTGAGAAATATACTAGACGGCTAGCATATAGCAGTCGCTAGAACTGGGTAGGGTGCGATTCTTAGGACCGCCAGACGGATAGACTTCAATGACCAACGCTGAAGAGACCTTGAATATAGCCAGCGACACGACAAACCTTTGCCAGTGCTTGTTCCCCACATACCTTGGAACTGCTAATCATTGATTGGTTGGTCACTCACCGCCCGGTTCCGCTAAATTTGCTGTAGGGCTTGCGGGGCCACACAAAACTTCGACACACAATTTAGCCCTCCTCTCCGGGAACTTTTTGCGAACCTCACTCCGTCGACCTTCCTCTCTCTCCAATCGAACCCATCGTTACCGTTGGACAGCACAATCAGTCAAGATGGGTAGAGGACCGTAAGTGCACATCTCAATCGAGAGTCAGCTATGCTGCCCGCTTCGAGATGGATGGCTGCCCTGCCCGAGGGCAGTTCAGTCGGCTAGAAATCAACAACTGACAGACCTCCGTCCACAGAAAGAAGCACCAGAAGCGCCTCAGCGCGCCGTCGCACTGGCTGCTCGACAAACTGTCGGGTGTCTACGCGCCTCGCCCGTCGGCCGGACCTCACAAGCTGCGCGACTGCATGCCGCTGATCGTCTTCATCCGCAACCGGCTGAAGTACGCGCTCAACTACCGCGAGACCAAGGCCATCATGATGCAGCGCCTGGTCAAGGTGGACGGCAAGGTCCGCACCGACATCACGTACCCGGCCGGCTTCATGGACGTCATCACGATCGAGAAGACGGGCGAGAACTTCCGCCTCGTCTACGACACCAAGGGCCGCTTCACGGTGCACCGCATCCAGGACGAGGAGGCCAAGTACAAGCTCGGCAAGGTCAAGCGCGTCCAGCTCGGCCGCGGCGGCATCCCATTCTTGGTTACGCATGATGCTCGGACGTAAGTCTCTGTTCATCTATCAGCCGTTGGACCAAGCTTTGGCGATACCGGGAGACCTCTGTGAATCACTGCATATCCCGCGTTTCTCAATGCGAGGATGATTCTAGTGTGTCGAACGGTAGAAAATAAGGCGGAAATCTTTAACGGCTGGTATGTTCCCTCATTGGCCCCCGAATACTGACAAAAGACTCTGCGAAACAGTATCCGCTACCCCGATCCTCTGATCAAGGTCAACGACACGGTCAAGATCAACCTCGAGACGGGCAAGATCGAGGACTACATCAAGTTCGACACCGGCGCCATTGCCATGGTCACGGGCGGTCGCAACATGGGCCGTGTCGGCGTCATCACCCACCGTGAGCGCCACGACGGAGGCTTCAACATTGTCCACCTCAAGGACGCCATTGACAACACCTTCGCCACCCGCGAGGGCAACGTCTTCGTCATCGGCCAGGAGAAGCCCTGGATCTCCCTCCCCAAGGGCAAGGGTGTCAAGCTGACCATTGCCGAGGAGCGTGACCGCAGACGCGCCAACCTCATCGCTGGTCACTAAGCCGTGGTTGTCACCGCGCCTGTAGTTGATCGGGTCTGATGGATTGCCTCTTTTTTTTACGGCTTGGTTTGCTTTATGACTCTCTCACAAAAGGCATTGGTGGATATGGAGTACCGGATTGTCAATTTAGCTTCTCGGTAGCTCTGCCTCCCAGAGAGCAACCGTCGGTTCTAGATAGGAAACCGGCCAAGGGGCTGGTCGAATCAGAGCTGGAATACCACTGGGCCTTGCCGTACTCTGTTTTGACTCCTTGATCGTGTGCCATGTGTTGCCGCCGCGGTGTTTTAGCGCTCATTCTGATCTCCAGCTCGAAGATGGGGTTCCCCCATATCCGGCGGTGAGCCAGGCGAATGACCAGGATCTTTCATGCATCTCGAGGCGTCTCTTACCGCTACTCACTCGTCCACAGCTGGACCTCGCAGCTAGACGCCGTGCATGAGTTGACGCGGGATGTGTCCAGGTAATCAATACCCCCAATACGTCCCAGTGCATGAACTACCCTTGTGCATGTTGCTTCTACCAGGCTCTTTCATCTTGGCGGGAGTTATGGAGGTATTTACCGCAACTGTGTTGCCTCGAGACATATCGTCCGACCGCATGTGATGATGAGAAGGCTTGGATTGCATCGAAGGAAGGCTACTTACCCCCACGCTGTTTCGAGGCCTAAGACATGATGCGCTGGATGGGGCTGTCGGGGGGGAGAAGTGCCTAGGTAAGGTAAGGTACGTTGCCCCTTCCTTCGGTCTTCTCGCCGCATCTTTTGTTCTGTTGCTGGACACATATGTAGGAATTGCTGTTTCTCTGGAACCGGGGACTTGTATATCTGTCTGTCTGCCCTACCTGCCTTATCTTGGGGACGCTTGGTCAAGAGTTCATTGTTCATGTAAGAGAGAGACATACCCATGGCCCAGCTGGGGGGAACAGAGGACCGCAAGAGGAGTTGTCTGCAACGATGAGGAGGTATTGTTGCGGTGTGCCCCCTTTTGCTCTGCTGCTGCGGGATGCGCCATTTGAAGCCACCCCCTAGTGCTTGGGTTCTGATAAAGCGCGCTCCTTACCGAGCCCTTGGTTTTGGTGTGGAGTGTGGCTTCAGGCGGTCTGCTCCGGGACGCCAGCCCGCAACTCTTCGGTCGTTGTGGGAGATGGGGACGTTTGGGCACGTGTTGTCTAGGTATCTCCTCGTTGTCCTACCTAAGACCCCCAGGTTTCGAGTAACAGTTATACCTACCCGCTCGTTTCGTTCAACCCCAGCTGCTTCCGGGGTTGGACGGTTGGTAATAGTTACTCCTCTTGCTTCGGCCTTTCCGTGTTGAGTATCCGATGGGGGTCGTGCTAGCTACCTGTTTGACTCTTGCCCACCGACTGCCGATACGTAAAGTGTGCAACAGAGTAATATGCACGAGTGCGTAATACTGCGCAGCGCCGTCCACTAACATGTCGCCCCGTGATCACCAGCTGACGTGCGCGGAAATGCTCGTTGCATAGCTGGGGGTTGTCGGGCGCGGTGCCCGTGTGGGAGGTAAGACTTGGAACCAAGGGCGATGGGCAAAGACAAGTACTCTTAGCTACTTTTGAGTCTGTTCCCTCAACTGGCTACGGGTGAGACTCTTCATGTGAGGAAAAGGCAGACGGCGTCGGGCGTTTTCTCTACCGGGTTACCCATATTGGCGATCTGGAGAGCCAAGCCGTTGTGTATAGGGTAGGTTCAAATCCTCCTGTCTGTCGTGGCCACCTAAACTCCATCTCCGCGTTACATACTTATTTAGTAAAACTTTGTGCAATTGAAGTTCCTGACTTTTGGTTACAGTCCTATGGTTTTAATCAGCTACCTGCAGCGCTCCCTGCTCGGGAAGACATGCAAAAGCTGTACCTCGAGCCCTTTTGCGACACCGAGCCGACTTGCGGTGAAGCTTCCAGGTCTAACCCTGATTACAGCTTTCCTGCGGGCATATATGCAACATCCTCTATCGAGAAAGTAGGCACGTGTCGCGATCCCAAAAGACATCACGTAATGGTATGACACTGCTGTCCAGTTAGGACTGCGTCTGGAAATGTCCGACGTGCTGCAGTGTGTGACGGAAACGAACATAGTATAGACTGGGGGAGGGGAACTCCCGCAGCAGAGACGACCCTGTTTGGCTTCGGCAAATATGGCTTCATGGATTACGAATTTGCGTCACGGTCTTGCCGGAAGTTGGAACCTGGACACAGGGTCAAGATCAGGAGGATTTTGAGAGATATTGTCAGATAGTGGCGGCGCATGCCCGATCCTTTAGACAAGTTGAGGTTCGAACGTGGGGTGTTACATGACGGATTCGCTGTGGCTGCTGATTCCATGTCAAGTGAATGGTCTGTTCCTGAAGGCGCCTGTGTCATCTTTTGAGCCGCAGGTGGCATGCAGGGTCTGCAGCTCGGTCGTTGCAAATGTAGCCCAGCTCTTGGGCTGTCACATATCTCATGCATAGGTATGGAAAGCTCGCGCGACGAGTTTGCCAGTTCTGGCAAGCTTCAAGTCCTTGTCGAATGTTCGGTTCTTTTGTGAAAGTTGATATGCTGTGATGTGTCAAGCTCGCTATTCCAGAGCAGCAGTTCTGTTGTCTTCGCAAGTTTCTAGAACTAGACTAATTGAGTCCGCGACCCGGCCCGGCTTCCGAGTCTCATAGGGCTCGAAAAGCAAGGCCCAACCGACACGGCCCGATCAGCGAAAGAGCCGCCCTGTGTTCGGGATAAGAAGCCGCTCTGTTCGAGCAGATGTTCCGTTGTAGCCACTAAGAACCGTGCATTGCTAGTTACCGGTCAAGACGCATATTCTCCCCCGTGGTGTCGCACAGCATGCTGCTGTCAAGGCGCTGTGTCGTACCAAGTCCGGGGAAACGAGGCTCGAGAGACTTTGACGACGGTATGACAAGCTAAACAATGATGACGGCAGCAACTTCGTCCTCGTGCTTGCGGACATGCAGCCTCTCCATGGATCCCGAGAGGCGTCTCATGACCCTGCTTGGCGAGCATTTTTGTATATTTGCTGACCGCAGCTTGGGCGTCACGGCCAGTGAGGTTTGATCGTAAATGGGATCTGTAAGCCGAGAAGTCACACGCTGCTGATTTGGGCGCTGTACACCAGTAGCTAATCCTCGCCACTGTAGACGCACCCCGAGGTGTCTTCCGTCAAGGTTGGTCAGGGCTGTCTTGCCGCCTCGTCTGGATGCATCCAGATGCAGATTCCCTGATCTCGGCCCGGCCAGAGGCACGAATGAATTTACCAACGCTATGTCCTTCGCCGACGGCCGACTGACAAGTCCTAATCCGAGTCTGGTCAGACGGCAGAAGAACTATGTCGTACTCAGAATCAATCGTAACGCACAGCGGTACACTGTAGGTTGTGATGTCGTTCCGGTACCAGATGGTCGTGCTGAGATGGTCTCTTTCGTCGGTAGATTTCCGTGAACGGCATGGGATCTAGCAACAGCTCGCAGAAGGAGGTTGGCAGAAGAACAGCCCTACATCAAAGTCCATATGCTAGAGTCCCAGGGGTGCAGATGCAGCTTCCTGTACTCCGGATGGACCTCAAGCAAAGGCAACAAGCAGGTACGGCGCGCGGTCTCTCGCTGCAGGCGACATACATGGTCGTCTGTTGGTTGGATGCCTGCCGGCATGCGTCGATGGCTGGACCTGGGGATTGCCAGGTACGGACCTTGACTGCACCACTTACAAGGTCCCAGCGGGAGAAATTTTCCTGCTGGCGTGACACCCCCCACGGCAGCAGCAAATGAATTCAACCCTTCGTGAAGTTTCGTTCCTTCAGAACACTGTACGAGGCCGGGAGAAGGGCAATTGTCAGCGAGTGGAAGGTTAGGCGATACGACATCCAGGCCATTGTTGGCGTCTTCGAGGCCTATGTTCCCGGTGGGACCGCCTGGCTTCGGAGGCGCTCTAGCGTGGTAGAGGAGAAATGAGGGGCATCACCAGGGTTCTGCGAGGGGTTGCGTTGGAGAAGGCAGTCCAATCCATGCCCTTCTCTCCACACAACATCATGCCTCCCCTTACTCCTCTTTCGTCGTCCTCCTCATGCGCCCCGCTGTCACTGCTCCTTACTCTCGCTGCGATGCTGTGTCGACGCTGTTGCACGGCCTGAGTGAGGCAACATGCTTCAATGGCATCGCCAAAACGTATATGTATACGGCAACACCCACCTCACAGCCCGCCTCCCTCAACCACTGCCGGCCGTGCCTCTCCTCTCCTCTCCCAGGATTCGACCTCTCGCATTCCAGCCTCTAGACTTAGCGCACTCTGCTAGTTGGGAGCATCATCGCTAGTTTCCGCCCTTGATTGGCGCTCTTCTGATACTCCTTCCCCACCCCCAAAGAGAACACCCTTTATTTCCACTTGTAACCTGCTGAGAGAAGTCCGAGTGTGGAACTGGCCGGCGGGCGGCCGTCATTAATAAAAGCGAGGCACGAGGGCCTTTACCGAAGAAGAGCTGTTGCAACCCTCCGGTATTGTGCTCTGTTGGATCTCTTAATCTTGCATGTGTGTGCGATGGTCTCGTCATATGTTGCTGGCCCTCCTATCCCTTGTCGACTTGTATAATTCACTTTTCTGGCCGCATGGCTTGTTAGCCGTTGTTGAACGCCAACTGCAAGAACACATATTCCACACGTGGCAAGCACCTTGCCCGCCCGCTTCGTATCTGTCGGCTTTACCCATTTTTGGACGCCAGAGTCTCTTGTCTCCGGCTTAAGGTGGCTTCCATCGGGTATATCTGCATCAGGTCGAAGGGTGGAAAGCAAGCGGAGCAGAATCCGGACCACGGGTTGGGGGACAACAAAGGACATTAAGGGGGCGCCCAATTCTCCCGAGCGAGTTTGGCGAAAGACGGGACGAGTGCAAGCTTGTCGTTCACCCGGAAGCTGATCATTTTGACAGCTCCGGTCCGCCTCTCGAGCCAAGGCCAACAATCATCCAAGGCCGTCATTCGTCGGTTCTTCAAGGCGGATACCCGCATGTCGGCCAACTATTTCGCGAGGGCGGTGAGGCCCTTGAGCCGATCAACGGCTGCCGCCGCCGTATCCACTCCGCGGTCGACCGCGACGATCATCGGAAGGAGCCGAGTCTTCAGCGCCTCGGCCATCCGAAGAAAGGCTGACCCCAGGATCTCCGCTGGGCAAACAGCATCGACATGGACGGGACCCGGTGTTCTCGCCGTTGCTGCCGTCGCCGGCTTGCTTGGCTGGGGGCTGGCCAGTCTTAGCGACCGGGAGTTCCCAGGCGCTATGCGCTTAGACAGCAGGATTGTTATGCCGAGATATGCGTCTATGCGGGATATGGAAGTGGTATGTCCTGTTGTCTGAAACTGTCGTGCCCCTGAACTGGGGATGCATGAAGAATATATCGAGGCTGAACAAAGTACGTAGGCTTTAAAAGAAATCCGTCACCAACTGGGCGAGGAGGACATCATATCGACGGATCCTGAGGATCTCCATGCGCATGGATACTCGGAATGGTCGTCGAGCAACCCGGAGGGCCTCCCCGTGGCCGTGGCCTATCCTAGGTCGACTGCACAGGTCTCGGCCATTGCACGCATCGCAAATAAGTACCGGATACCGATCATCCCCTATTCGGGAGGTTCGAGCCTGGAGGGCAATTTCTCCGCGCCTTATGGAGGCATCAGCGTGGACTTTGCGTACATGGACAAGATCATCCAGTTCAACAAGGATGACATGGACATAGTCGTTCAGCCCAGCATCGGCTGGCAAGACTTGAACGAGCAGCTGTCGAAGATGGGGAGTGGACTGTTCTTCCCCATCGACCCCGGCCCGAGTGCCAAGATTGGCGGTATGATCGGGACGAACTGCTCCGGCACGAATGCTGTGAAGTATGGCACCATGAAGGACTGGGTCATCAACCTGACTGTTGTGCTTGCTGACGGGACCGTCATCAAGACCCGGCGGAGGCCTCGCAAGTCCTCCGCGGGGTACAACCTCAACGGCCTCTTTGTCGGCTCCGAAGGCACCTTGGGGCTCGTCACCGAGGCCACGCTTAAGCTGACGGTGATCCCCGAGGATCTTTCCGTGGCTGTCGTCACGTTCCCCACCATCAGAGACGCCGCGTCTGCTGCCGCCGAAGTCATGCAGTCTGGAATCCCGGTCGCCGCAATGGAGATCATGGACGAAGTGCAGATGAAGGTGGTCAACATGGGCGGTGCTACGGCTCCGCGGGTGTGGAAGGAGACACCGACACTCTTCTTCAAGTTCTCCGGTACCAAGGCCGGCGTCAAGGAGAACATCGCCCAGGTGCAGCGAATAGCCAAGGCCAACAAGGGCGGCAGCTTCGAGTTTGCCAAGGACGCGAGGGAGCAGAAACTGCTTTGGTCGGCGAGGAAAGAGTCTCTGTGGTCGATGCTCGCCCTGCGCAAGGACGGCGAGGAAGTCTGTAAGTTTGACCTGCTTCGACTCTGCGCTTACTGCCATTATCTGACAACAATCCAGGGAGCACCGACGTCGCCGTTCCTTTCAGCAGGCTGGCCGACATCATCGAGGTGAGCAAGAAGGAAATGGACGACCTCGGCCTTTTCGCCAGCATTCTCGGACACGTTGGTGACGGTAACTTCCACGAGAGCATCATGTACAACCGACGGAACAAACAGGAGAGAGAAAAGGTCGAGACGTGTGTCAAGAACATGGTCAAGAGGGCGCTGGAGATGGACGGCACCTGCACCGGCGAGCATTCCATCGGCTGGGGCAAGAAAGAGTCTCTTCTCTGGGAGGTCGGACCGGATACTCTGGGAGTCATGGTACGTCTCTCCGGCATCGAAGACAGACGGTTCTCGGAGGACGCTAACGTTTGCAACAGAAAGCGATCAAGTCGGCCCTGGATCCGAAATGGATTATGTTAGCAAACACCCTCTGTGCTGGTCTTGATGGATTGTAGCTCACCTGGCAATAGGAACCCCGGCAAGATATTCGACCGCACCCAATGAGCGATGTCTGAGTGCCCAACCCGACGGACACGGTTGTCATCTAGTGATGAATAATTCGCACAGGCACTGGGCGGCGACCAGGTGCGGATCAGTATGGGTGTCTGTCATGGGGACGTACGGCCATCCACATAGCTAACTGTCCAGCTGTGGCCGGAGAGTAGGGACATACCATGGAATAATCAACGGACACTTGGACGTGTCGGGGGATTGGAGGACAGGTGATCATGGTGTTTCAGCATTGGGACGGTCTGCATATTCCATCGCCATGAGCGAACTGCTTGCATCCTGGGCTTCGGAGTCCAGAGGGTCTGCTTTTGAGGCCGGTGGTTCATCTTGAGCAGAATGGCAAGTTCGGAGAGAGGGCTCGTAGCTGAGATTCGGGTACTGAAAGCTCAAAAGTCGCTGCTTATCCAGTTTCCCTGACGCCGGCTCTGAAGATGTTTGCAACGGACTGACCGTACGGCCGCCCCGACGCTGACAAGCCGCTTTCCAGGATGGGAAACACTGACCGGTCGTTCCGAGATGTCATTCTTGCCTGCAAAAGACCAGCCAGTTCCTATCGGTATAGTTCCGGCACGGCTGTTTGCAGGCGGGACCGGGAGGCTGCAGGCATCCCGCCCGTTTCAGCATGTCAGTGGTGTGGAAGCTTTCCACTGAGCCGGATGGAACGACAGAGAAGGCGAGGAAGGAGTCT
Source organism: Coniochaeta hoffmannii (assembly GCA_030052785.1). Classification (NCBI taxonomy): domain Eukaryota; kingdom Fungi; phylum Ascomycota; class Sordariomycetes; order Coniochaetales; family Coniochaetaceae; genus Coniochaeta; species Coniochaeta hoffmannii. The sequence goes on from JANBVN010000204.1 coordinate 44,698, forward strand.
CTTGCAAAAGGCTAAGGTACTACTTGGTGCTCCAATCCCCAGTGGGGCCAGATGCTGGGCAGTCGAGGCACCGGATGCTCTTGCACCATCTGGGACATCACTCACATCTCTTCGTCCCAGGCCGTCCTTCAGGTACCTTACCTATCTTAGTCTGCGGCACAACACCACACACGACACCTCCCTTTGGCACCATCTGACATCTACGGCTTGCTTCGAACATCCTCAACGAACATCATCGTCTTCTTCAACAGAACATCTGCAACTAGCGTCGTTTAAGCGAGACTTAGTGGCTGGGGGAGAGGCCTCGGGCGCACGGTTTGGCTTGCTCCTGCGGTCTTCTCTGCCAAATATCTTTCATCAAGACCTCTCTCCCCAACAAATCGCCCTTGAAGGTCTCATCCTGATCAACGCCCCCATCTAGCTGGCTACTATCATTCACCGCCTTCTCCTTCCTTGGAGGGACTGTTGGCAGACCTTATAAGGTATCTCCCAAGGCGGCCAAGGCGGGAACAATCTCTTTCTTCTCCTTTGCTTTCTACCAGACCAAGTAGGTCTTCTCCTCTGCTTTCCACCAGACCAAGTAGGTCTCCCCGTTGAATCCTTGCACGTCGACAAGCCTGCTTAACTTCTTTATACACGGCAGATTCTTGGTACTTGCTCTTCTTACGTGGTATCTTTAATTCGAAGCTGACTTGCTCGAAGCCGTCGACAGAGACGGCGAGATACCGATCTCGCAAGGCCGAGAGGTAAGTGCGCGCCTCACCCGAGCCTGCTGTCCCCATCTCGGACGATTTCCATCCTCTCGAGACGAGAAAGTCCGTCCCATCTCCATTAAGCTTAGCCGAATGTCTTAGGTCTATCGCGCCTTCCTTGAGGGGTCTCTCCTTCAGCGTTGTGTTGGGCGACAGTATCATCGACTTCTCGCTAACCTCCACCTAACTTCACCTCACCTCACCCTTCTTTACCTTGGACTTTCCAGCCATAACACTCAGACTTTACACCTAAATGAGGCATTGATACTACTAGTCCTTTGAAAGTCTCCTACCTTGGAAGATGGTCGCTCTCACACAGCTTCCGGACGGGAGTGGCGGCAGTCCTCCTGTTCAGCCTCAACAGCATGCCGCGCCCCCAGAGACTGATCAGTCATCGGGTCTCTCCCAACCCGCCAGCCATACAAGCGACACTTCCGGCGAGGGCGCAGCTCAAGATAATCTTGCCTTGCTCTTCCCCAGTGGCCGCTACCGTCCCGCAGCTACCCCAAGCCTTAGCCGCGAGAATTCAGCTTCGAGCAGCTCCCTGCTGAATACTCCACGGGTACACCCCGCTCGACATATCACTCGCCACAACAACCCTGTACCTCAGGCACCCCGCGTACGCGGCCAGCCGTTCCATGGCTCCGGCAGGCCACCCTCGAACAATCGTCATCCACCGGGGCGCTCTCGGCAGAATGGCCCACGGAGAAACCAAGCCCGGAACCAAGGTCTGCACTCAAGACAGCAAGCCGTCATGGCAGCGCAGAGAGGCATTGGTTCCGGCCAGTTGATGGCAACGCTGGCTCATGACTGGAGCAAGTACAGGAACGTCTTGGTCACCCTTTCGCGCGTACCTGAGAATACGTCAACATGGGATCTCTGGTCCGCGTTCTCGCCATGGGGTACTATTGTCTTTATTGATATCGACGAAAACGCAAAAGGCGAACGGACCCAGATCGCCAAGCTCAGGTTCGATCCGCCTCCGAAGGATCCTATCCAACCCCGCAGTACCTGTCAGATCACCATACAGCAGAGGAAGGTCTGGCTGACGATCGAGGAGGTCACCCCATATCCGAACGACGGTGCTGTCAGGAGCCCATTGAGCAACCAAGTTCCAGCCCAGGTGGTCCTGAAGCCTTCGACCTTAGCCTTCGGCATCATGGTGGAGCCCACCAAGTTCATGAGCATGAGGTCTGTCCGTCGGGCTGGCGTCAACGATGTCCTCAGCCTCACGGTAGACTTCCGTCAGCGCAAAGTGAAGATCACCTTCCCGGTCTTTTTCCAAGATAAGGACCGCCCGGAGTTACCGCCATTGGAGTGTTCGTACCGGCTCGAAGCCAAGTTTGACGCCATTGCCAAGGTCTCCCGCGTCTCCAACGCCGAGACCAAGGCCGCTGTCATCAGCTTCGAGTACCCGCCTCGGTTCTTTCGCAAGAAGGTGGATGTGGAGAGGACCCACGACCCCGGGAGGCTCAACTGGTCGGATATGGATATGTGGGCGCGTGCTGTGGAGATAACGCACGATCTTGAGGCTTCCAAAAAGACGCCAGCAAGCTTAGAGAACAACAGGCAGCATGTCGATCTCGGCCGCTGGACAACATATCGGCTGGATCTGGACCCCAAGGCCCAGGATCAATGGCGGACTATCGAACAGGCCATGGTTGACTGGAACATCAAGACTGTCTTTGAAAATGACATGCAATTTGTTCCCAGGGCCGAGGCTCTTCTTTGGTCCATGATGGAGAGTGCCCTGCCGCAGTCTACCCAATCCACCATGGAACTGCTTGCTTCCACGGAGCGGATCACCCTGCCATTCGACGTCCGGTATCAGCTTGAAGTCTGCATCTCGCACAATGTCATCGAGGGGCATAGTATAACGCGTGACTTCCTGCTGAAGCTCCAGGCCCTGTCGGCCAAGAAGGTTCAGGATCAGAACAGGGCCAGGCTGGTGCTCGAGTACGCAGCAGATCAGAAGAAGAGGATATACGATCCAATGTCTCTATTCGAGGACCAAGGAGCCATGACCTTCTACCCTGCGTGCACGCACATTCCTCCTCACTGCGCTCTGATGAGGAAGGTGACTATCACCCCTACTCGGATTTACTTCCACACCCCGACTTTGGAGACTACCAACCGCGTCATACGGCACTACGGCCAGCTGCAGGACAACTTCCTCCGAGTCTCGTTCATGGACGAGCTGAACAACGGCCGCATCAACGGTTCCGATACCGTCCGGGACAATGAGCTCTACACGCGCGCCTTCCGGGTCCTGAATAACGGCGTCCGAATGGGCCGCTGGCACTGGCAGTTCCTTGCCTTTGGCAATTCTCAGATTCGAGAGAACGGAGCCTTCTTCTTTTGCGAGGAAGAGGTTGTGACATGCAATAGTATCCGCGAGTGGATGGGCAGATTCACGCATATCAAGGTTGTGGCAAAGTACGCAGCGAGACTCGGCCAATGCTTCTCGACCACGCGTCTGCTGGGTAGCATCCCGGCTCCGACCATCGTCAACATTCCGGACGTCGAGCGCAACGGATACTGCTTCACTGACGGCGTCGGGAAAATATCGCCGATTCTTGCGAAGAAGATCGCAGACGAGTGGAAGGAGGACTCGGTTCCGTCAGCCTTCCAGTTCAGAATGGGCGGATGCAAGGGTGTACTGGTGACCTGGCCAGAGGCCAAGGACATTGAGGTCCATGTCCGGAAGTCCCAGGAGAAGTTCAGCGCCGAGTTCAAGGGCTTGGAGATCATCCGATTGTCCAAGTACACCACGGCGACCCTTAACCGCCAGACAATTAGCATTTTGTCTTGCCTGGGCGTCCCAGATCAAGTCTTCATGGATCTCCTGAGGCAGGAGTTGCGCAACTACGACCGCGCCATGACCGATAGAGCCTTTGCTTGCAAACTACTGCGGCAATACGTCGATGAGAGCCAATCCTCGATCACGATCGCCGACATGTTGGACAACGGGTTCATGGAAGCCAACGAACCCTACTGCAAAGCCATGCTCCAGCTCTGGAGGTCCTTCTCCATCAAGTACCTCAAGGAGAAGGCGAGGATTCCCGTCACCGATAGTGCCTTTGTGCTTGGCTGCATCGATGAGACGGGCACACTGAAGGGTCATACTAACAGGAAGCGGCGCCGCGACGATAAGCCAGTCAAGGAACTTCCCGAGATATTTCTCCAGATCTCCGACCCTAACAACAGGGGCGACCCCAAGATCATAACCGGCATCTGCATTGTCGGTCGCAATCCGTCACTGCACCCAGGAGACATCCGCGTCGTCAAGGCAGTGGACGTGCCTGCCCTGAGGGGTCTCCGGGACGTCGTGGTGTTCCCGATGCAAGGCGACCGAGACATTCCGGGCATGTGTTCCGGAGGGGACCTGGATGGCGACGACTTCTTCGTCATCTGGAACAAGGACCTGATACCTAACGAGTGGTTCTATACCCCGATGGATTTCGAGCCGGGACCAGCCAAAGAGCTGGATCACGTTCCCACAGTCCAGGATCTGAAGGTGTTCTTCGCTTTGTACATGAAGAACAATTCGCTGCCACTCATTGCACATGCTCATCTAGCGCATGCCGACTTCAGAGATTCCGGTGCCAAGGATCCGCGCTGTAAGTACACTCTCTGACCCTGAGCTCGGCCCGTGACTAACCATATCCTAGGCGTGGAGCTTGCCAAACTGCACTCAAAGGCCGTTGACTACGTCAAGACGGGAGTTCCGGCAGAGATGGAGAAGAAGCTGCAGCCGAAGCAGTATCCCCACTTCATGGAGAAGAATGCAAAAAAGACATACCGATCCTTCAAGATTCTGGGTCAGATGTACGACGCGGTGAACCGGGTGCACTTTCAGCCTCACTACGAGACACCGTTTGACAGCCGCATACTCAAGCGGTACACCCTCGACAGCGAGATGCTGAAGAAGGCCCGCCACATCAAGTCACAGTACGACACGGCGCTGAAGCGTATCATGGGACAGATGGAGATCCGCACAGAATTCGAGGTGCTGTCGGCCTTCGTCATGTCCAAGCCGGTTGTGGGCACGCAGTTCAAACAGCATGAGACTGTGCGCCGCGAGACGGACGCCCTGAAGCAACAGTTCAAGGACGATTGCATCGAGGCCGCGGGAGGGTCGCGGGAGTTCAAGGTGCTGGCTCCATTTGTGGCGGCCATGTACCAGGTCACCCACGAGGAGGTGCAAATTGCGTTGTACGAGTCGCGAGCTCCTCACGTCCTGAAGAATGGTACGCAGGGCTACCGACAGATCAAGCCCGAGTCTATGCCGCTCATCAGCTTCCCTTGGCTGTTTGACGGCATCCTTGGCAGGATTGCCCGGGGCTTAAGCGACGCCGAACAACACGCAAGGACGGCTGGTGGTGAGGCAAAGGAGGATGCGGCAGCCGAGTCAATGTCTATGCCGAGCCTGAACTACGAGGACCTGAAGAAGATGGAGTATGCCCGCACCAGCAGTGGAATCGTCCACCGGGGACAGATTCTGCGCTTGTTCCACCACGATGATGAAGATGACGATTTCATTGAGGAGGAAGAGAAGAAGGACAAGCAGCAGCAACAGCAGAGGCAGCAACGAAATGACTTCAGTCGCCCAGTCCCCGATCATCGTGACCGGACACTGGTGGTTGACCTGGATGCAGAAATGCGGCCGAGCCAACAGCTCACAGCCCGGCATTCTCCTCCTAAACGACCAGTGCAAGATATTCGCAACAAGGTCAACACTGGCCCTAGCGCCACATTCTGTGAGCAACCCGGCACGACGAACAAGCCCTCTTCTGGGAAAGTCCAGTCTAGGCAACAGGGTGACGCCGCCAAAACGATGATCACCACCAGCTACTCTGGCAATACCGGCCAAAGTCTCCTCTTACCTTCTCCAGATGAGGACCTCATCTCCTTTGACAGCCCTCCGAAACGCAAGCAGCCCGTTCCTGCGGAGCTGAACTACGCTACTCTTTCTCTGATGGATATGGATCTGGGCTACACCGGGTATGTGTCCCAGTCAGGGGAAGCGCAACAGACTATTGCTCACGGACAAGTTGACGCCAGAACTCGAAGACCGAGCGTACGCAAGGCAGTCAATACCGGAGGGTTCATTCCCGTGGCCGATCTTCTGGCCGCCAATGGGCACTCGAGCGGCTCACGCAACAGCAGCGACACCATCAAGGCACCGTCTACCAGACCCATGTCTGTGTCCGCCAAGTCGGGTAGTCCCACGGCCAAGGCAATGATTGAGGAGAAGGAGGAGACAACGAAGAGGAATGCCGACGACAACGACGGCGATGATGAAGATCTCGAAGTCGAGGAGGTCATCATCGAGAAGAAGGCGACCGCCAGCGCGTTCGCTGACTTGGCGAAGTTTGCTTGAGGAAGGTTAGTTGTTCTCCGCCCAATCTCCGCTCCATTGTCACGACTACATGGTTGCTAACCTTGTCCGCAAAACCAGGATTCCGTCCGCTCTCCCGCAGCTAAGCTGCTAACCGTTGACTAACGTCAGCATTGTTTTCAAGCCGATGGAAGTTTGAGCCATGCTTCTGCTTCTCCTTTTCTCCTTCTGTGTGTACACTATGTGTTGCCCGTTCCGGTTGGCACTTTTGAGCGTTGATTTTTTTTTTCTTTTTCGTTGCTTTTTCTGCGCTGTCGGCGATTATGCCTTGACGGCGAGGAGGAGTGGGCGGTAGGGCACATCTGGCGGCGCTGAGGTCCCTTAGGGAAGGGTGGACGGTGGCCCGCCTGTAGGTCAGGGGAAGAGGTGAGAGGGGGGAAGGAGGTGAGGAGGACTGGATGACTGGAGGACTGGACGAGTAGAAGAGTGGAGGACGAGAGGACTGGAGGATCCGCTTTCACTCGGTATCCGAGACAGCGTAGGATGTCGGCCTTTCCATGTTATGTACTGTACTGCTATTGTTACAGTATAAATCAACTCTTTCTCTTAGAATCCCACGTAGATATCTTAGTGTGAACTCGTGCTCGGGCATTTCTTCGGACCCATCTCTGACAGCTCGGCTGGAAAAAGTTACCGAGTCGACCCCAACCTACAGCGTATGAGTACACGACACCACAAACTCAGCCCTCCTTACCAAGCATCCCTATATTCTCGTATAACAACGGCATTTACACCTGGAGATGGCATCCGCACCCTTCCAGCCTCCGTCATGGGTAGAATCCCGCTCAACCCACACACAAGCCATCACCTCATCAGTCCTTCCCTGTGCCACGGCTACTGGTCTGCCCGCTTCCCGCGCCGTTGCTCAACATCCCTGTCACCTGCCCCCCGAAGTTTCCCACTAGCGAAGCTTCACGTAGAGCAGCTGATGCTCGCGAGCTGGCAGCAGAACCGGTGACGCTTCCGCTCGTTGATGCTGTGGGAACGGAGACGGTCCTGAAGTTTGTATCTTGGGAGGGACGAGCCAGGGCTGATGCAAGACACTCGCCCATTACGTCCAGATTTGAGCGGGCTGTCGAAGCGAGGAAGTTTCTGCGAGGAAGATGTATGGTGGGACTTGCGACGCAAAACCGTCTCTGATGTCGGAATGCTCCACTTTGGGCCGGCGTTGACAGCAGCGCACTTTGTTAACACTACGAGCCAGATCTTGCCCTCCCTGTACGCGGTCTCAGCTATATAATTTGGCTTTCGTGACATCCTGTCACGTACGACCACAGATGCCAGAGAACTCGGGATCCCGTCCGCTCTCCCCTAGATAAGCTGGTAATCGTCAGACTAGTACTCGGGTGGGTGACCACCGGGGAATCCCTGATGTTGTACGTTTTTTTGGTCCTTTTGCTCTTCTCCTGACTGCTTGCTAGTGTTGCCCTCAGCTACCTAGCTAGGCTCATGCTTCGAAAAGGCATCCGCTAAGCTGCCATGGGCTGAAGCTCCTTCACGCAGCCTCCTCGGTTGCCCCGGGCCACGAGTAGCCAGTTCTCTACTCGCGTCACTTTCATGTCTGATCTTTTTCAATTGCCTGGCGTTGATATGTACTGGCGTTGTCCAGACGTGCATATCTACAGCACACCTCGCAGAATTGACCGACCGGTCCTGGGGCTCCGTCGCCATATCTTCTTTCCCCCGCTGCGACTGCGAAGTTCTACCTTCTGACGCAAAGGTCGGTCCGCAGGACCCATTTCTCTCCCGACTTCACTTCTCGACCCTCGTGCTGTAGTAACCGTCAGCCAGAAATCCTTTCGCAAGGTGGCATGGGAAGCATGAGAAGGCCGAGACCTACCAGCATGCAATCGTCGCCATGCTTATGCAGCAGCAGCATGCCCGTTTCTGGCGGGACAGCAATCTCTTCCTTGGCAGATGGCCTGTCGTGCGGGTAGAAGACCGTCTCCCCGCCTTTGCAGCCATCGGCGGCCGAGGTGAGGTACAGAAGTAGAGTCCATGTGGTCTTGGCGGACACGTGCTGGGATTCCTCTATCGTGATGTTTAGGTTGTTGGACTCGTCATCTGCGGAACATTTGTCAGCCGAGTCACAAAAGTGTCCCCAGAGCTCGAGGGGGCAGGCTGCAGCGTACAGTGGCAGTCGAAGTACTGTCCCTTCGAGTACCTGTACACTCGTATGTTTGGACTTAGGCCGACCACTTCTCCTCCCCTGTGAGAAACGGCCGTTGTCAGCAAGGGGAAGGGTCTGCCAAACTGCATGAGGACATACCATGAGCTTGCCACATTCTCGTCCAGAAGTGCCTCCTTCAATCCCGTCTCGAGCCAGAGTCGACTAGCGAATGCAGGATCGTGGATCTGGAAACGGTCGTTAACTCTCACCGCCTCGCCTCGTTTAGGCTTTCCCGGTGTGGTCGTCAACGGCAGCGTCTTGAGAAAGGCAACGTAGTCGTGACAGAGCTTTTGGGGCCAGAAGTTGCGGAGGACGACTACCTTCGACTCCACCAGCGTCTCTAGCAGGAGATCGATGACCGGGAGCGGAGGTCTGAATACTGGCCAGTTTGGTGGTGCAGGAGCCGTCAGGTTTGTGGTCTTGGAATCTTTGCCCTTGGCGGCTTTTGGAGGCTTTGCCTTGGGCATGTTGGTAGTTCTCGGCTGCTTTGTGGCAGCTGGTGATGTGTGATGTATCTAGCTAACCAATGACAGGGTGGAAGGGCTGACCGGTATACACACAGATCTCCGGGACAGGACGCACACATATACCTTATAATGCAATGCTTGTTGTATAGGACCTGTAATTGACATAGAATTGATGTTGATTCACTCACCTTTCCTACACCGTGAAGCGAGCCAGAGGTGAAGAACTGGGTACATGCATTTATGCTCTTAAGCGGATGAGGATTATCTCAACTGCTGCAATGGCATGTCTCTCCACATCAATGCAGGGTCCAGCTCTGCCCCAGATTTTAGTTTTTAGCTTCATCCATCCCAATCCATCGCCAGTTAAGTGCCTTTCAGACAAGGGAACTCCGTGTCGCAAACCGGTGCAGCATTCCTCTCACCCCAACACCGACACGATGCCGATAATAGCCTCCTTCCTATCCTCCCTCTTCAACCCGGCACCCAAGCCGCCCACCTCACCTCCAGCTCCCACCACACCAATACAACAACATCCACATGGACAACCATCACCACCCCCCCCTCCACCTCCTCAAAACCTCCAACAACCCTCTCTCGCTCCCACCGACCCCCAACAACAGCAACAACAACG